>CCAG010019568.1:0-40160 GCA_001077435.1 Glossina morsitans morsitans | reverse complement strand
TTTTTTTTTTTTTTTTTTTTTTTTTTTTTTTTTTTTTTTTTTTTTTTTTTATTAATAATAATAATAATAATAATAATAATAAGGGATCTGTTAAGACGTGTACATACTTTCGAGCGGCGTGTAATTTTGAAATTTTGAATTTATCTATGTCCGTCCATCCATTTAGTTGTTAGTTTAGTTAAAACAATTGCACAAACTTATTATTTCGAAAAATGAGTTCGACTGCATTTTAAATGAGGTCTACTTTCTTTAAAATTTGTCTTTTTTCTTAAATTAAACGGCATTCACTAGTAAGCCCTTTAAGTGTGACCAAAATACCCAAACGAGCTGAATCATGGGGGAAAAATGCCTACCAATTACTTTTCACGTTAACACATCAGGGATCTTTCGTATTATCAGGCTAATTGAAAAGTTCGAATAACAAAAGTTACAGCCGATGACGAAATGATTTTATTCTTTATATTCGTTATGCATTATTTACAGTTCAATACATTGTTCGTCGACCGAAGACATTTACTTTAAAAGCCCTTCAATGTACTATTCATTCTACGGCTACTTGTGATGAAAAGCATTTACTAAGCAAAAAAGACAAAAAAAAATTTGTTTGTTTTTACCGCAATTCCTTCAATTTATTTATTGGAGTTAAGTCTCTCTTTCTCGCAAGTATTTACTGTTTATTTATTAATTGATTTATTTACTAAATATCATTAGTTAATCTACACAGCGAATGTCAAATAGATGAATGAAACTTTAAGTCAATGCATGGAAATTTAAAAGGTGAAGCAAAAAAATAGTTAAGAAAAATAAAAATGTGATAAGCTAATGCACAATGAAAATGACAGACAATGTGCCAAAGACGCCAAGATGCTTTCTCAATCATAATCCTACCGTTAGTAAGTGCAGGTAGGTATGTGCGGCTACTAATTGTACATAAGCACATCTAGATAGGTCTACAACTGGCGACCAATAACTCAGTTCATGCTCGGGAAGTTCATCCTTTTAAAGAGGGTTACCCTACCGTATCGGAAAATGGAGGGTTCGTATAAAAGTCGTTCAAATTTTTACGAACTAATTGGATCATAATGCTTGGAAAAGCGAAATGGTTTAAAGATAATTGACTGAACAAAAATTGGAAACTAATGCAAGTCAATGAAAATGCTAGGATTTCAGGCAAAACTCCAGATTTATTTTTCGATTAAAGAATGGTGAAGGGGCTCGTTTAGGTAACACACACAATCACAGAGATACGAAAAAAAAAAACAAGCAAGAAAATTAAATTCGGTCGGTACCGAATCTTTTACACCCATCACCGTTATGCTAAAAAATACAAAAGAAGCAGAGAACAAAATTTTCATGCTTTATGATTTTTTCTATTTTCAAAATAAAAGTTTTTCTCGTATAACCATGTGAGCGTTGTAGGCGTGTCCTTTGAAAAGTTTAAGCCCATTCCAAATTCCTTTGCAAGTTTGTAGGCGATATCTTCATTGTCGGTAAAGCGAAATTGCTTACCACAAATTCTACAAAGTTACACCAACAGACATATGGGCAGATGAACAGTCGGACATATTTAGGTGCATTCAAGGGTCGTGACTGGCCAAGAATTGGTATCTTTTATAGGGTTTTTGAAGCTTGTTTTTGCGCGTTATAAAGGTATTAAAAAAAAAATAATTTCATTTTGATGTACTCCAACATTGGGCAGGCGTAGTCAACTTTTTAATTTTTGTGAACAAATACTACGGCATTGCCCATAGAATATGTGGTAAAATATTTGTATATTTATTTGCTATAGTTTATGAGTAATGAGCAAAAAACCAATTCTTCATTCCCTTTGAAAAGCAGAGGGGTTTTCAGTTTACCTGGTGCTGTGGGCATATCCTTCGACCGATTTGGCCCATTTTTAGTACCAACCTGCGGGCAAGAATTGTTCTGCCAAATTTGAAGTCGATAGCTTAATTTTTGCCGCCAGGAGAATGTTTACAACAGACATTACGTAGACGGACAGATGGACATGCTTAAATCGATATAGGAGTTGATGAATGTATATAATTTATGGGGTCTCCGATGCTTTCTTCTGGTCGTTGCAAACATTTTGATCAAATGGTGATGGACATAAAACAACATCAACCATATTATTTAAGCCCTTAATATGTGACAATAATTATTCAAGAAAATAAGTAAAATATCGTTTAAGTTTATTATGAAATTATTAAAAAGAAAAATTTCATTAAATGTAAGAGTTTGTACAAAATATTTTTCACTCTATACATATTTGCGCATTATTTTAGAAGAACACGTGTTTAAGTTAATGATTAACTGACTGACTCAGTTCAGTTTATTGATTTATAAACTTAGCTGCCAATGCCAAGGAATGTTGTAATAATGTGCGTTCCATCCTCTCTAATTACAGATTCTATAGAAGATCCGCCAGCATATACCTCAGTAAGCAATTAGATATATTTTTTTTGAAATACATTTACAGACCAGTAAATCAAAGCTAACTGAGTAAAATAAATATAGAAAATATAAAAACAACAACAACAACACCAGGAATAACGACAAAAATGGTGAATATATCAGTAAGTTATTGAAATAAATTTATTTATGTCTTTTAATTAACGCAATAATATTTATTTCGATCGTCAATATCGTAGGATAGCGGTGGTAAGCATGCTTCTCAGGAAATGGAACAATTTTTACCCGGCGATGGTTTAGGCGGCAATAACAAGTAAGTCTTTATCATGTATCTGCATTGATGAAATATAATTGCCAATTAGAGGAATGAAACACTCAACAGCAACAATAACAATAACAACAACAACAACAACGACGACGACGACCACGACGACGACTATGACAACAATAGCAAATTAGTTGAAAACATTCTGAAAAGCATTTCTTTCGAAATTCTTTTAATAAATTAAATAATTCGAAGATCAAAGATGACAAAAGCAAAAATTTTTTCAAATAAGATTTAATTAGCAATAAAAGCATTTAGATCATCTTGCACTGATAAATAACACGAACAACTTTAATAAAAATTCACAAAAAACAATTTCCGTTTTTTAATTTAGTCAATAAATCACTTTCCCTGTGACACTTTACCGAAAATGCATTCAATTAATTTTTGGTTTTCTTTTCTCAATTAGACGAAAAGAAGAAAAAAATAAATGTTATAGTCGGAAATAGCCAATCATTAAATAGCCAATCAACTTTATTACACTCTGCACCACTTGTGGTAAAGGGCGGTCGCATACAATACGCAGAAGGGCTTAAGATAGATTCACCTTTTATCGTATCGATCGATTCAGAATCATAATCTGAATTAATCTAAGCCTGTCTATCCGGCTGTCCGTCTGATGTCTGTCCATGTTAATTTGTGTTCAATCTACAGGTCGCATTTTTTGAGATATTTCGATAAAATTTTGGGACCCAAGAACGAAAGCTCTTGAAAATGGTTCGGATCAGTCCACTTTTTCGACCACTTTCCATATAACGTCCTATTCTGAATAGTCGTTACGTGGAAAAAAATTGCAATTTTGAAAATTTCTCAGCAAAAATGACTAAGTAATTGTATTTGGACATTCTAAATTGGCATGAATACCTTGGACCGGCTGGGGCAATTTTTGAATCCTTTCTCATATCATGAAAACTGAAGTTCATGCGACAAAAAAATATAATTTTCAATGCTTCATGATGAAAATTATATCGTAATAGTTATTTAGCATACAAATTTGTACTGCACAAAATTTGGACCATCTCGGTCTACTTTTTGAATCCTACCCTAATACGGATCTTCACGAAAATTGATATTTTGTAAATCAGCAGAAAAGTGTACATTTTAACAAGTCGCGATGGAAATTGACCCATAATATTACACTGATTTCATACAAAAATGAACTCTACGAACTTCTGATCATCTACGCCTATTTTTGGATCCTGCTCTATGTAAGGATTAAATTTGTATTACATAAGGTTGCGTTTTGGACCCGCTTTCCCTGAACTACGCACACGGAAAATTTGCCTTTATATATAAACAAGATATAATTTTTGTGTTCTATAATAAAAATAAGAATTATGTTATACAATGCGTTGTAGGGTATTTAATGGTCGACCTTGCCCGACTACAATGTTCTTACTTGTTTTTTATATTAGACTTTTGTTACCATGCTTTTCAGGAGAATCTTTGCAGAGAAAAAAGGCCGATCTGCTCCAAATATATCACAGTAAACTTTCTATATTAAATCATTATCTTAAATGAGAATTGATAAGAACGATGAGACGTAAAATAGTAAAAATTAAATCCTCCTGTCATACAAAGACTTATTTATTTATGCACTTGTTATTATTATTATTTTTATAACCATCACCGAAGGATGAGGGGTATATTCATATTATCAAACCGTTTGCAATGCCCAGAAGGAATCATCAGAAATCTCACAAATAATATACATTCTTCAACTCCTAAATCGATTTAAGCATATCCGTCTGTCCGTCTGTGTAATGTCTGTTGTAAATGTTCCCCTGGCCGCAAAAATAAAGCTATCGACTTCAAATTTGGCAGAAACAGTGGAAGTTCTTGGATGCAGGTTGTACAAGGACACGCCTACAGTACTACGTAAAGTAAGGCTTTTGTCTAACTTTTTTGCTCATTACTCATAAACTAAAGCTTCATTTTTGCAGCCAGGAGAATGTTTATAAAAGACATTACACAGACGGACAGATGGACATGCTTAAATCGATTTAGAATTTGATGCTATGCTATCAATACATATATACTTTGGGGGGTCCTTGAGTCTTCCTTCTGGGCGTTGCAAACGTTTTAACAAAATCAATGTACCAATGTACCATCCTTCGATGACAAGTATAAAAATGATTGAATGCTTGGGGTTAAAATTCAAATGAAATTCCGTTAAGTGTGCACTTTATTTTGTAACATATGATCGATCACCTTTGTGACGTGGCGACAATCTTAAGGTTTCGACTTCAAATTTCGAATTTCATAACATCAGTTTTATTAAATGACAATCAATTACATTGCATGTATGCATGCATGCAGCAAACCACCCGTGGCCTGATAACCGTGAAAATTGTAATGATAATCCATTGTCATCTTTTGCGTTGTATTTTAATTAACATAAGGTTATCTCATCAATTTTTTAGTTTACTTCTTTTACTAACGTCTACAACCAGACGTGATATAATTGTTTTGGCATTTCATTTGCAACAGCAGATAATATTCACGGACAATCTATGGCTGAGAGTAACCGAAAATGCATTTGAGAAGTGACATCCATTTACCAAAGTCATAGAATATTTATTTATTTATTTATTTATTTGATTATGTTGTGTGCGTTGCACATAAAATAACTCGACTTGCAATTCGTATTCATTATGATTATTGCCTTATGTTTACCTTAGGAGGGGGAGGCTGTTCCGTATCTAAGATTCGTTTCAAATCGTAGGTTTAGGTTTCTTAATTATCTATTATTTGAATGAAACTTTCATGCACGTGTTTTAGCTTGCAATAGGTTTAAAGTCTATACGTTTTTGTTATTGTCATCAAATAATTGATTGGCTTTTTATTTACTTTCCTACGCAATTGATTTGACTGCGACGATGAATTGTTATTAAAAATTCTAATCGATTCAATAATTCGTTTTTAATTAATGCATTTGGGAATTGACATCAGTCAAAGCAATAGGTAAGATTTCAAGCAATCAATCTTGATTGTGTAAGCGACAGATAAGAGATGTGAGAGCAAGCATCATCTTAAGGAAGGGAAACAATGTCCACAGATCATTAAATTCAAGAAACTTTATGGAACGTAAAGTGGGAAACATTCTTTAAGGATATATCGAATCACGATGGAAAGACATATTGAATGACAATTTAATGAAATTGCATTTTCTTGAGTACTTTATTGAATATGTCTAGCGCGTCTCATGCGCGTCTGTGGACCCAAAATAAGATTGTATGCATGGACAGTTGTTCCTTTTGTTTAACGTGAGTAACTGTTATAAACCTTACCGGGTACATGGGTTAATTTTGTGTAATTGGCGCCCTCCAGAGAGTTAGACAATCTAGGCGCCTGGACCGCACTGGAGAAGCCAGTTATATTTATTGTATATGGCGCAGTAAACCCACATTGGGGAATGTTGAGGCCCCTATCCATCCAATTACCTCTTCAATTATTCGCTTTAGGAATGATGAAAAGCCCGGCCACCACGCTACCCCCGATGGGCCGTACCCAGCAGTTGGGACTCACATATCGATTAACTGCTGCTTTCAAACTGGTGATGAGACATGCTAGATTGCACCGCGGTTTCCACATGGTATGTCAATATGCAAGCTTTCCGCCGAACAATCTTGGCAAGCATCAATCAATGCTACTACCTCCATCCGTAAGTAGTCGTGACTTTGTGGGTGGGTCGCTGACACTCGTGGAGTTTAATTTTAGACCTGATTTACGCAACATAGTCACCCTTGCCTTTGGATCAACCCTACAATCCCGACTAGCCAACACCAGACTACCCTTCTTCAAGATATATTTGCGGGGCTCCATGCTCTCGACTATTACTATATCAACGTACTTTACATAACCAATCGCAAAACAACAACGGCTGGTTTGTATTTCCTTCATAGCAATAGTCTATGAGAAAAGAAGTGCTCATAGCTAGCTTCTTCCAGTGTACCGCTAAACTATTCATCAGAAAACTTATCGCCAAGTTATAGATAATCCAAACCTTTCGCGTTAGCCGACAGACACCCGAAAGTCTCTCTACCAACTGTTGAGCATTTGGTCAACTCAATTGGCGAGGAAGAGAACTTCCCTGCGTGTCCACCGCCCGGTAGGAACAAGAGGAGGTGACAATAGGCACGTCTAGGATCTCTCTATTATCATTACCGCTTAGGCATCGTCACTGTTGAGAACCGCACTTTGAGAGGCAATCATAATTACTCCCGCCACTTTGAATTGATAGACGGACATGACCAAATCGGTTCAATATATAAGATATATATAAGAAGAGTGTGTACAGATTTTGGGCGATCTCTCATTTAATGTGTTTGCTGGTATTATCAAACGAACAGACAAGATAAACTTTCGCTGGAGGCCCCATAAATAAATATATTCATAATAATATCAGTTGAATACCTGGTGAAAAATTCAATCAAGAAGAAGAATCAATTCAGTGTGAGTAGGTGTGTTATCGTAATATAAAATCGAGAGTTGTCTGTTCACAATCGTGGCAAATTTATTCCCACAAATGATTCGTGAAACTCCAATAATTTTCCACATTTTAATGTTTGGCCTGTTGGAAGAAATTCATCGTACGTCACATGGTGATAATCAAAGAAAATATCTTACTACGAATTCTCATGATGATATCAACTCTTGGGTAAATAGACACGTAAGAACGAATCTGTTAGGGTGGTGGAAATTTGAAGATATTCGATGTGTTCCTCAAAACTCGCGGAACTCGCGGATGTTGAGTTCCTTTGCAACTGCGAAGTGGTTAGATATGAACTGCTCTTTAAAATGTACCGCAAAATGAGATTATCTTTGGCAGGGTTGAACATTCACAATTTCACTTCCCAAGGTCGCGCATAAGTTTTTTACAAGCAACCGATGCGTTGCGTCGTTCCCGGAAATCATAGTAACTGCACTTCATTTACTCTGTATTCCGCAACCAACTGATGAAGGGAATTAAAAGCAGTTTTCTTACACTCGACGAAAGAGACGCTAAACAATAAAAACCCACATTGATCTTTCCCGCAGAACTTTCCCACTAACCTATCAGTTAAACACTATATCGTTATAGCGGTTCGTATAGAAAGGGAAATGCATCGAAAATACAAATTTTTATCTTCGTTTTTTATGGTATGCACATAATGGACCAATGCCGGCATAGAAACAGGATTACATTTATACTTACTAGATCTGACAGAACTTATATTATGGAAGGTCGTAAAAATCTTGTTATGAAAAATGGCTTGGACCTCATGTGAAATAGACTTAAACGATTTCTTATCAGCTAAGGGATGAAATTGAATTGCACATACATACATACATACATACATTGGAGATGTTGATGGAAGCTGAAGCTACCTACCACAACGTTTACCCTACCTTACATCACTTGTGGTACAAGAGTGAGTTAATTAAGTTTGTGAGGATGTATGCAACACCCGGAAGAACGTGAGATAAATTCACCTTTTATTATACCGATCAATTCAGAATCAGTTTCTATTCCGACTTAAGCTTCTCTGTCCGTTGGTCCGTCTTGTTTTTTTCTGTTTAACCTACAGGCCGCAATTTGATGAGATATTTTGATGAAATTCTGTACAACGATTTGTTTTGGCTCAAGGACGAACATTATTGAAAGTGATTCAGATCTGACTCCCACACTATAACACACTATTTTGAAAAGTCATTACATGAATAACTAACTGTATTAAGCGAAGTAGTGCAGGACATTAAACAATGGGCCGTGTCTCACTCTAATTCTAATATTTGTTAAAATCTAACCTTCATTTGTTTTTGTTGCTCTAGTTTTAGTTTATTTTAATTCATTATTTTCACTTATGAGAACCTACCTATATATACTATGCTGTAAAAAGGAAAACTTTGTTTTAGTGTTTTAGCGGTTTAGTGGTTTAGTGTTCATTTCTATGAAATACATTTGGTTTAATTTACATTTTTGCAATTTATAAATTTATAGTTTCCATAATTAAATTACTACTTTTATTTATTTATTATCATTTTTATTACTTATTTATTATTTTTATTTTATTGTTTTGTATTCGATTTACGCCGTTTTCTATATAAAAGGTCTTCTTCGAATTTCCACGGAACTACGAGGAACATATCTACCTTTTTAAAGTGGGCGTTAAATGCATATTTAAGTTTACTTATTACTCTCTATCCTTTAGCTTGTGTGCCAATGCTTGATTATTTGATTGTTTGATTGTTAGGGAAATTTCATTATTTCAACAAAAGCGAAAAACGATATAAATAAGAAAATTATATTCGGCTGTTGCTGAAACTGTTATACCTACTATCTTCATTAAATAAAATAAAGTTACGTAACTTAAAAATATGCGATGGGCGTGCCCAATTTATATTATACAATCATCCATAGAATATTTACGGTCCGATATGAGTAGTGAGGGGACAATCTCAATTGTTTTTGATGTTTCAAAGCAAAATTGTTCTATGTTTAGATTGTACTGGAAGCTAGCGGAAAAAGTTATCAATCTTTCCATAAAAACTTGATGCTTCAGTTTTTGCGGCCTTTATCGAATCTTTATCGGAGACATTAACAAAGATATAAGAAATCAAGAAATTTCCAAGAACTAACAGACAGATGGACAAACACAGCCAAGGATACACTGTTTATTCTCCAAGCCCTTCCGATTACATCGTACAGGCAACAAAAAATCATTAATTATCTCGAAGATAAAATATATATAAACAATCACGAAATGACAAATATATATACATTTTTGAAAATTGGATTTCTCGAATTGAAAACAGTATAATCATATCTAATTACCCCGACCGACGAACGTGCGGTGATATCTCTGTGCTGTATATATATTTTCTAAGTCTTAAAAACAGGCAGAAAGTCAACGAAATTCTAAAAGACACCGAGAGAGAGAAAGAGAGAGAGAGTGAGTGAGGCTTTGTATTTCGCGTGTATGTGAGTTTGAGTGCTTTATTAAAAACTTCCTAAAATTATATTACGTTATTTAAAGGAAAAAGTACACTACACCACATGTATAGTAATTTAGTGTGAAATTTAACTCCATTTTAAGATATGATTGTAAACAATGTACAGACTATAGACTACGCTCACTAACAGGTTGAAAGAAGATCATATACAGTCAACAGAGGTAATATATAAATATATATAGATATATATTTATCGTCAAACATATCGGCAAATGTACCGTTTATGCGGCATAAGATTGACTCGATGAGCATTATATATTATATGTGTACGTGTAAGCTTAGGTGCTTGAATGAAACGAATGCATTGTAAGAAAAACTTAATTGGGAGTGGATTGTACGTTATGTTATGCTTTAGCGTAAGAAATGTGATCACAAAACAAAGCGATTTAATTGAGCTTTTTTTGTTTTTTGCTTTAATCAACATTGAAACACACAGAGACAGACGGCCGGACCACGCGTAGAAATGCAGAAAACTTCAAATATAGCAGAAAAAGGAAACACACACTTGTGAACATTTCATTTTGCCTTTTTACCCCATTTGACTAAAGAATTTCAATTTCACTATAAAGACGATGAAACAACGTTCAGCAGAGATTAGTAAGAATTGTTGTGTGCATCGAAATAGTTCGGTGCTGTAATATAAACATTGATTGACATTAAAAATATTCAGAATTCTGTCTTGTTTTTTGTTTGTTTTTTTTTTTGTGTCTTTTTCAATAACAAAAATATTAAAAAATTCGTAGAAAGAAAAAATAACGATTTGAAAGAAACCGAAATGAGTGAAACCAATAATGAATCAATGGAAGTAAAGTAAGTTTATATCAATTCTTTATCGTAAAGGAAAAATTTCAATCAATTCGAGATAAGTAAAAAAAGATTCAATACCTTTGTGTTTACATTTTGTATTTTTTCTTTTTTCATTTGACAAAATTGAACGTCGTTAATATGTAGAACCGATCGAAAATCGTTGGCAAAGCGAGCAAGATTGGATGTTTCGTAAAACGCGAATTTCGCGGATTGCTCTTTACCTTCAATGCGTACGGAAAAATTGTAAATTTTTTCTTTTTTTTCTTTCGTTAATTGTGGGTGTATCGCAGCGATAGCAAAAAATTTGTATCGACGATCAGATCGACATATGTTTTATCATCAATCATTTTTAGCAGAAAGAAAATTCTCAATTTTTTTTTTGAGAGAGTTTCAGTCATTGCAAGAATGTTTGTTTATAAGCGCATCGCACCCATTTGTAAATTCGACTTGGCGAAATCATGTCAAGTGTTCATATATGTGATATTTTAAATTTTTGAGCTCGATTTTGGTAACTTTGAAAACGTCAACAACTAACAGATGGCGAACGAGCTTCAGATGGATCGAAAGATGGGAATGCGTAGACCTGTCCAATTCTATTTGAAATCTTACAGAGATTCGATGTTACCTACTACTTACTAGGTGTCAGATGCAATACTTTTGCAAGAGTTTTGCAAGAGATCTAAGTCAATTATTGCCATATTTGCATTGGAATATTCGAAGCATATTTTTAGGCATTGCAAGAAGAATGACAAAATTGTTGTACAGCATCTCTGCGCGGCAATTGTGTACGAAAGTGAAATGTTGTTGATGGTGAATGTGTCTTCAAGTAGTGCCTACCATCTGACAAGTTCTTACATATTAATTACAAAGACAATTGGCCAAGAAGGGGAACGTGGAAGCAACTGATTTGAAAATAACTGATTTTCCTGAAAAAACCAAGAGATAATATATTTTTTAATTGTCTTGCTTTGTATTGTATATTGAGTGAACATCTTAGAGCGTTCTTCTTCTTCGTGTATTATATAACTACAAAAGAGAATTTTCTAAGGCTTTAAGGTATAATGTTGGCAAAAAATTTACCACTCTCACCACTGCGTAACAGCCTTAAATAGAAGTCATGTTTTTGATAATGGGAAGGCCGCCGAAATTCTTGGCAAAAAATATCTTTGGGGTAACGAGTTTTTTGCACTTATTCTGAAACGTTCAAAGCTTGTATTAAGCCAATAGATTTACGAAAAATTTAACACAGTTATGTTATTACATAGCGTAATGTTATTCGGCGGCCTTTTGTTTTTTTTTTTTTTTGGCATTCAACAAATACACTGCAAACTGCACATACTCTTCTTAAACTATAAAGAAAAGAAAAACCAAAATAAAAAAAAATGTTATTTTTTTTTGTGCTTTTCAGATATAAAATTCAGCCACGCAAAGATGCTGAACAAGCTGTGACGCCATCGGATTATGATCCGTTCGCTGCTCGAGACAATGAGCATGCCACAACGTAAGTATGAAACTAAGTCCGCCGTCTACATGTGAATATATATAACCGATTAATGCGTTAAATTTGCAGCGACAACGAAACTTTAACGCATTTGTTGAAAGCCTCACTGGGCACCGGCATTTTGTCGATGCCTATAGCTTTTATGTATTCGGGTATTATATTGGGCATTTTCGCTACTATACTTACTGCCTTTATCTGTACGCATTGCAGTTATGTACTGGTAAGCATATAAATGCAAAAAATAATAAAATGAAATTTTCAAGCAATCGATAGTTTAGCAACTCGTTTACATTATAATTTAAATCAAAAGTGAAAATTTTGTAATTTTTTTGTTTTATTTTTTATTTATTTTTTTTTTGTTTAAATAAATTTCATAATAAATCTTTATAATTATTTGCATAGCACACGTAAAGTGGCCGCGGCCGCATGTGCGTACGTGTGTATAGGCTTCCGTTTTGAATTTTTCTGTCGTTTCAATTGAAATTGATCTTGTTTTCAGGTGAAATGTGGCCACAAATTGTATTACAGAGCAAGACGCACGAGAATGAGTTTTGCCGAAATAGCCGAAGTGTCATTTCAAAATGGCCCGAAATGGTGTCGGGGCTTTGCACCTATAGCAAAGTTCTCCATACTCTTCGGTTTGTTTCTTACCTATTTTGGTACATGTTCCGTGTACACAGTAATTGTCGCAAAGAACTTTGAACAGGTAAGCGGAAGCGTTTCATCTACCGGTTTTTTTTTTATTGTTTTTTAAATGAAATTCGGGGGCATCTCTTAAAAAATCTCTTTTGATTTATTTATAGGTTATGGAACATTGGTTGGGTTATCAATTATCATTGCGTTTGCTCATATCTTGTTTATTAATACCGCTTATACTTTTGTCATGGATTCCTAACTTAAAGTACCTGGCTCCAGTCTCAATGATCGCCAATGTTTTTATGGGTCTAGGCTTGGGTATAACGTTCTATTATTTGGTTATGGATTTGCCGCCCATTGAGAGCCGTGGCTACGCCCATGTCTCTACATTACCGGCTTTCTTTTCCATTACCATATTCGCGATGGAGGCTATCGGTGTGGTTATGCCTTTGGAAAACAACATGAAAAATCCTCAACACTTTTTAGGCATTTGCGGTGTTCTAAGCCAAGGTATGTCTGGAGTTACTCTAATTTATATGTTCCTGGGCTTCCTGGGCTATCTACGTTATGGTGATGACACAGCTGAAAGTATTACTTTAAATTTACCCGTTCATGAATGGTAAGTGAAAGAAAAACAAACCAAAAAAAAGTAAATAAAATGAATTTTTAAATTCTTTTCAAAGAGTACTTAAATTATTTTTCTCTTTACGTTTAAGGCCTGCCCAAGCTGTTAAAGTGTTAATTGCTTTGGCTGTGTTTTGTACATTCGGACTTCAGTTTTATGTATGCCTTGAAATCGTTTGGGATAGCATTAAAGATAAATGCACTAAACGTCCAACTTTAGTTAATTACGTGCTAAGGTAAGATATGTTATGATATAAATTTCATACCCACCCAAGAAAAATCAAATTCGGTGAGATTTGTGCTCCCGTTTGTAACAATCAGATATAACTGTCAAATATTCCGCTTGCTTCCTCTTATTTTAGTTTACCTATATAAGAAAAATTCCATTTTGGTTTAGTCCTGTGTGCTCTTTATTGTTGAAGCACTTATGCAAGCAGGAATTTTGAATAGAAAGCTGAAACTCATCATATATATCTACATACATTCAGACATTTAAAGGCCGCACACCCAATTTTGAAAGTGGGTACGATCAGCTAACAATAGCCGAGAAAAGGAAAATTAAAAAATATTTATTGGAGGCTGAACTTAAACTTGTCGAAAGCCTTGTCGTGCTAACAGCCTTCCTTTAAAAGTAAAAATCTCTAACTCTTTTAGTATACTTAGCTTCAGTTTAGGTTATCGATATGCCACGTTCCGTTCTTCAGTGAATTAGTCTAGTCTGGAAAGTGTTGAATCCATTCTTTAAAATATTTACTAATTGCACTGTTTTACAGAACTGTACTCGTTACTGCCGCCGTTGTCCTGGCTGTTTCTGTGCCAACTATAGCACCGTTTATGGGTCTAATTGGAGCTTTTTGCTTTTCTATATTGGGTCTTATATTCCCGGTAAGTTATACTTAACATCGAAGTCTTGGAAGTGATGGAATGTTGAGAATTGTGAATTGAAGGAGATCGGTCCAAAGTGTAGGCAGTCGTAACAAAATAAAAGCGTTTTAAAACAAGGCAATCATTATCTGGTTAAAGCGCTGAAAAAAGATGTCCAGCTCACTGGCCGCTATTAGATGTTAAAATTCACTTCACCACTTTAGCCAGCGTATACACAATTTACACAAGCGATATCTACGCAACAAAGGGAAATTTACGAAATTTACGAACAATAGTTTTTTAACAATTTTTACTTTAGATAATAATTTAAGGGACACATCTCTCAAGGAAGAACAAAATGATTTGCTTATTAGAGATATGCGTTTTTATGCTTCTGCTGGCAAGTCTTTCAGTCGTTTCATTGCGCGTTTCCAAAAGACATTTAATTTCCCTCTGGCAGCAAAGCTTGAAAGAAGTGAAGTAGTAGCTGGACCATATTGTACGCAATTTACAACTTGTTAATGAGTATGAAGAGCATGACGAATAAGCAAGAACATATACATGACTATGCTATAGTCAAAAGTATGTGTGTAAATATTTTCATTTCGCCTTGGATTTCGAATACTGAAATTTAATGCTTGCTAGCGAAAGTGAGAAAGCCGTTTGATTAGCAGCAACAACCAATACTTATTCAACGATATTTAGATACCGAGCATTGCATAAGGACGTGTTTGAAACTCATCCGTTATTTTTTCGTCAAGAAGATCGTCAATTGTCGGAATAAAACGATTAAAATCATGTTTCGAGCTGAACAGATTTTTTGTTTACACTTTTTGTTATAAAGAATATTTCAGTTCACTTTTTATCTAATCGAAAAATTCAAGTTACAAGTTAAACGTCCGTCCTTCTCTGCAGTAGAGATAAATAAGTTGATTCTATTCATCTATTTTCTATGACTTTTTCTTATGACGTCACTCAGATGAGATCATCCACACGTGTCTCTGACCATGGTTAGGATAAGGAAAGAGGTATAGGCTGTGGCCGTAGTCTGAAAGGTGTATACGTGATCCGTAAGTGTTATGACTTTACTGGCCGAGCTTTGACTGTAGCTGCAGACTGATTTGGAACTTTGGAAAAATATTTTGCGACGTTAGACCAAAAAAAAGGAAAGGGAAATGATTTTTGTAATTTGCAATCCATGTTGTAATCATGTAAAACAAATTATTTTATGGAATTTTTTTGTTAGTAGTGTCCACGTGACTTTAGTCTGCCAGTACAATGAAGTGAAGACTAAAATCTTCCCGATCGCACATTATAGTAAACATAATAATTTTTCAGCTGAAAATGAATTTTCAATATAAACGACATCTTATCTTAAATATACATCTATATATCTGTATATATCTATCTATATATATCAATTACTTACTTTTATTTTTAGGTCTTAATTGAATTAGTTACCCATTGGGACACTGGTTTCGGTTCGTACAATTGGATCGTTTGGAAGAATATCGTTATTGCAATTTGCGGTTTGGCGGCTTTAACATTCGGTTCAATGAGTTCTCTAAAGGATATCATCAAATTGTACACTGCCGAGCCCTTGGAAAGCAGTACATAAATATAAGCATATTCCAACCGATATATAAGTAAATAAAAGTATGAAAATATGCAAGAAGTCATTTAGTTAAATCGTTAAAGCAACGCAAAATTTTGGAAATATTTTTCGGAAATCACAAAAAAATAAAACGACCTCAACCAACTAAATAAAAAAAACAAAAATCAAAAAAGCAAAAAATATATCGATTATAGGAAATTGTCAACGAAATAGTTAAATACCAAACAACCTTTCATCTAACTATTGTTAGATAAAGCAGAAGAGAAAAGAAAAAAACATATTTTTGCACGCTTATTATTAATGTATGTGTTTAGATGCACCACCGAGAAATCCGAGCGATCGTTTAACTTGTGGCATCAATATTTTTATCGGTTTAATCAAGTCTGTCCGTCTGTTCGTTAGTTAGTTCATTCGCCTCTTTACTATTTATAATCCCAAAAATTTTAAAAATTATATTAGAAAAGAGAGATTTTTTTATGTAGATTTTAGAGTCAATTTAAAACGAAAACCGCCCACCAATAATGAAAATTTCAATATATATTCGCATTCATTGAAAAGATCTCATAATTGATAGACATGTAATATCTGTTTATTTTTCAATCAATTTAATAAAAATTTCAAAAAGGAAAAATTTTAATTTTAAATACGATCTTCTAAAACCCTACAATATATATATATATATAGCGGCTTAAGGTGGTGGATATCCAAGGTTCGCCGCCCTTAAAGGCGACTATGACTTTCTTACTTGCTATTATCATTTTTATTGTTTGTCTTTGTACATTTATATACATTTATACGATGCATGTATAAAAATATATAATATTAAGTGAGCGAACAGTGCCTAGAACGGTTTTTTTTTTATTTTTCTTCTCATTTTTAAAATAGTAAAATTAAACTAAAGAATTACATAAAAAACAGAAAAAAAAGAAATAAAAAAGAAAAAAAAAACGGTTACTTTCTGAATTTTCAACTTATGCCTTGAAAAGAAGAAGTGTACATAAGACAGAAAAAAAAAAATAAAAAAATATTTTAATGAAAATTTCGATAAAACTCGTTATTAAGCTGTTTCGACGAAAACTCACAAAAGTTTCCAAAGGCGAAAGGATATAAATTTAATTGAAACCCCCTATACACACACATACACATAGGTTTAAAAAACGCTTACGCCCACGATACCCATAAATCAATTAAATGCTAAATTAGATGTAGTACAAATGAAAGAAAAAATTCAAACCGAGATCAGGTTTAATTATATTAATAGATTCGTTCATATCTCCCCACCTGCACTAATTGCATCTACAAAATGCTTGAATATGTCATAAAATCTATATGTGTTATTGATTAACATGAGATTCTAAGCCAAAATGCCATGTCCGACTATCGGTCCATGTATGTCATGTGCTTTAGCGGTTTTCTCAAAGTTCCTATAATGGATTTTAAAAAATCTTTCAAAAAGAACAGAAAAATTTCGGATTATTTTCACCAGTAACTTAGTCTGTCATAACGTTATAGATATTCTAACTGAAAGGATCGTATATATCCTATGTCATTCAGGCACTGATCAATTTAACGACGCAATTCTCGATAAGAACGAATTAAATCATTTTTAAGTAAATATATTATGTGAGTTGGGTGTGTATGAAAGGTTCGTCTTCAGCTGAGTGCAGTTTTTATGCGCAAGACCGGAAACCAGGTTTAGATTCGATTAGGCTTTCTGTCTGTGGTTGTGCGTGGCACTAAAGCACCGTAAAGCATACTATTAATTGATATTCTTAAATAGCGTAAAATTTAAAGTCGATTTAATCATTCCGCCTATCCATTTCTTGACTTATTGACTTAGCTACAGTTTACGAATCGGTTTTTTACTATCTTAGAATATAGCTACTGATAGGGAGAGAACTATAATTCAGAATAGGGATTCATTTAAAACTTGGTACAAACGTTTCCGTAGTGCATCTAAAAGTTTACGCCAAAAATGATCTTAATTAGATCACAAATATATATAGGAGGCTGTAATTTATTATCTATTGCAGATTTTGGTATAAACTTTGATAGAAATATATCTCACGGCTTCGATCGGCTATATAGAGTACGCTTACAATTAAGAATATATTTCTAATTTTATTTTATATCGTTTTGAGGTGGTGGTTATCAAAAGATTCGAGTTAAGTCGAATGCTTTAATTTTTACTTTTTATTTTTAATTTTTTTTTTTCTTTTTAAGTCATAGAAATCAAGTTAAAATTTACAAGAGTTCGTACAATTGGAGTATTAATATTATTTTTAAAAAGCAAGTTGTATAAATAATTATTATTGAATATTTTATTTAAAAAAAAAAAAGAAACTTATATTCTATGTTTTTGATATTAATTTAAATTGATTGATTGCATAAAAAATGTTAACGATAGTAATTTTTCCTTAAATTGGTTTAAGTTTAATAAAATTATATTAAAAAAATATATATATATAAAAAGAAAAAATTGCATAAAAACAAATAAAAAATAATTCCTTAAAACTAGAGACAAGAAATATACAACAATTTAAAAGAAAAACGATGAAACGCTATTAACCTTAAAGAGTGCATAAAATTAAAACAAAAAAAAAAAAAGATTAAAACTTTAAATAGCATTAAACAATATAAAACAATGAAACAATTACAAAAAACAAAAATGAGTAGTTAAATAATATATAAGAAAAAAACATTTTAAAATAAATTTAAAAAATAAAAAGAAAATGAAACGAACGGTTTTATTCAGTTGTCAAATCTTTATATATCAGTTCCATGCATTGTTCTATTTCAAAATCAACAAATTTTATATATTCGATCTAAACACTGAGCTAGTTGAACGCTAGGCCACATTAACGAAATGGAATGTATTTGTCAGCCTGATCTCTCTTGGGACTATACCGGTTAGTCAAAGCAAATGAAACAATGAATTGTTAGCCTAAGCAGACTGGATACTGTTAATGAGCCTCAAGAGAGTAGACCAAACTAACTTGCCTAACTAGGCTGGATAAAGTAGTTAAGGGATGCGACTAAGGGTTCTCTTGAACTCTTGGGTTAGTTAACCTATGTAGATAAGAGTGTACTATGAACTATTTAGTCCCAGAGAGCAGAGTAAACGAGATTAACGAGGCTACGCAGAGTAAATAAGACTAGCCAAGTTGAACAGGCTAGATTAGCTCACCTAAGTAGATTAGGTAAGCACGACTAGGCAGGCTAAGATAGTTACCTAACATAGATTAGACTATTCCAGTAATCTAAAGCGATTACTGCTGATGGATCAGTTGATGTTTACACCAGATTTGCTGGAAGCAGAACAAGAAAAAGACTTCTGCTCATACCTACATAAAGTTGTTATCGAAATGATTGCTGTGATTGATTTCCAAAGCATACAACTGACTTCAATAATTAAGTCAAATTCTTTTTATCCATATAGAGCACCTAATTGAACGAATGAACTGTAAGATAATGAATATCCCGCAGTTATTGGTAAATTAAAATTTCCTTTTGTTTTTTTTGCATTCGTTTATTTATGAATTTGTTTATTATTTTTTAATTTCATTCCAATAAGTTCTCAAAAATCATATATGTCCATTTTCGTAACGTAAAAGCCCCCTAACAACACTACCTAAACAACAACACCGCCATCACAAACGAACGTATTTAACTGAGGCAAGAACATATCTAATCAAATCTAAAAATGCGCGTTCATAAAAAATATTTTTGTAATATTTTTATGAGATTTGCTAAAGTTGATTATGTATTAAAAAAAAAAAATAAATAAAAAAATAAAAAAAACATAAAAGAATGAGGAATGTTTTTTTAGAAATGTATATATTCTTTTTTAAATATTTTATAATATAATTGAAAAACTATTAATTTTGCTGGAAAATTTCCAAAAATATTTATAGATTTATACAAGGAACATACTTTTAGAATCTAATGTTAATAATAAGAAAATCTAATTATTTCATCATTTAAGCGTTAATTATAGAGAAAAGTACAAAAACGATTATTTCGTAATTTTTCTAAACGATTTTGAGAATGCATTTGCTTGATTTGGAAAAATTTGAAAAAAAAAAAATAATACAAAGGTTAGGATATCAGCTCATAAAAGCAGTTGCGGGCCGTGAATGCCAGGCTTTTTTTTTTGTTTATGATCAGTTGCAGGTGTGCGTTAAGCGGGCCACCAGGACTTTTTCAAAAAGAGCTTATTTTCTATAATCGAAAGAGAAATGGAAAAATTTCCATTGAGACAACAGAGTAGAGGAGGTATTTTTTTTTTATATTTAATAATAAAAATCAATTCAAAATTATCTATTAAGCATATCTTATATGTCAACTTATTTATTATACAATTCGTTTGAGTATTAATTGATTGATTGTTTACTGCCTGAAACTTGGTAGATTTTGATTAATTATTCTTCTTCATCTTCTTCTTCTTCGTCTTGTTCACATAAAACTATAGTTAACGCTTAATTCGAACATTTTAAAGTGTAAAGAAACATTTTTCTATAAATATTCCTTAACTTTATGTTAACGTTAACGTTGTGGTCAATTGACTTAGATTAAGTTGTTTTTTTAGTTGCCTTCTGCTATAATAGATTATTAAGTGAAAGATTTTAAATAAAAATCGAAGAAATTTAAAGATTAAAAACAAAAAAAAAAGAAAAAGATCTTTAACTTTTAAAGCGATAATCACACGATAAGAGTACATTCATTTTAATTAGTTGTGTCCGTCCAATATATAAAAATATCGTTTGGTTTTCTTCTTTTAATGCTTCCCCGTTACAACGATTCTTATTACTCCGTCACCATACGATTAGGCCAGAGTTGGAATGTTAAAACGTAATTTTGTTAATGTAAGCGACGTTATCTCGTTACTGCAAAGACTACATTCAGACTCGGATGTAAGGAATAGTTGTTGTATGAGTTGCACTTTTCAACCACCATTGTCCGTCATGATCTATTATCCTTTTTCTAAGCGACTTCGACTGTCGAGGAAGATTACGACAGCACTCTAACACTAGTATTTATTCATTTTTTCGACATAAGAGACTCATAAGTAATACTCGTATGTATGTATGTATGTATCCCATACCTATATATGTCCAACTGCTGCTGCGTCTACGATACCTTTGTGCACAAAATAGAATTAAAAGGCATTCATTCATTATACGTTTGTGTCGTATAGACAGATATTGGGTTTAACTTGAATTGAATTTTTTCTTAAACCCATCGCTGAAAGATGGGGGCTACCTCCACTTTGTCAAAACGTTTGCAACGTCTAGAAGGAAGTATCAGACGCCCTGCCAAGTATATGGATTCCTGATCAGCATCAAATTCTAAATCGACTTAAGCATGTCCGTCCGTCCATCTGTGTAATGTCTGTTATAAACATTCTCCTGAAATAAAGCAATCGACTTCAAATTTGGCCGAAACGTTGGTAGTTATTGCACGCATGTCAGTAATGAAAATGAGCAAAATTGATCGAAGGACATGCCCACAACGTCACGTAAGAGCAGCATGCCTCTGTCTTTCAACGGGAATGAAAAATTGGTTTTTTGCTCACTACTCATAAACAATAGCAAATAAATATACAAAAATTTTACCACATATTGTATGGGCAATGCTGTAGCATTTGAGCGCGAAAGTGGAGAAAATTGACCACGCCTACCCAATATTATAGTATATTAAAATTTAATTATTTTTTCAATACCTTTATAACACGCAGAAATAAGCTTCAACCCCATTAAGTATACAAATTCTTGGCCAGTTATAACTCTTTAATGCACCAAAACATGTCCGCCTGTTTGTCTGTCCATTTGTCTGTTTGCGCAACTTTGTAGTATTTGTGGTAAACATTGTTCCGTTAGCGAAAATTTACAACAGAAATTTGGAATTGACTTCAATTTTTGAACTTGAACTTTTCAAAGGACATGCCTACAACGCCCACATGCCAAAATCTATTATGTTGAAAATAGAAAAAATCAGGTGCCCCCCCTTCCATATTAAAGAACATGAGAATTTTGTTCTTTTACTTCTTTGATCTTCCTTTGGGGTAAACGGTGATGGGTACAAAAGGTTCGGTCCCGAAGGAATTTACGAACGATGTGTCGGCTGGTGATGTAAATGGATCACATACTTTCTTCAATGAACTATTGGTTCAACTATCATAATAAATGAATGCGTTCCAAAGCAATATTGACTGATCTTTATCGTTAGCTGATGCCTGAGAACTATTTTTGTTTTCAGTAGGATGGGCGCTTCTCTTCGACAGTATACGAGACAATAGCTCTATTGCACGATTGATTTACAATCATACTTCTTGCTGAGGGATCTTATATACGCTTCATAGGGTTAACGATGCATGTTTCAGGACATTAACGATCTCCAGCAAATCTAACATGTGTTCTGTGGTAGGTATAAAAATTAAACATCTTCAGAATGGCAGGCGAATGTATTCAAAATGACAGCAATAGATTGACTGGAAATTGCTTGAAGAGCAAAGGTTTTGTGTCCTGTTCTTCGATGTCAATGAAAACCTCATACTTCGGTATGACCATCCGTTCGTCAGCATTAGTGATAGAATAATGAAAAATAGATAATTTCAGATGACAACTTTGAAAAGGAATTGAGTGGTGAATTGAAGTGTCCAATACTTTCAATTATCGATTAGATATTAACATTTCTTTTTTACACTTTAATTAAGTGCTTGATATGCTGATAACGCAACTTAAGGTATTTAGGTCCGAATTCGATAATAAGCTGATAAGCAGTATTATAACAATGCGGACTGAGCGTCTGTCTGGCTCAGGGGGAAAAAAAAGAATATGAAAATAATAATAAAAATTTGAAGATTATTTTCATAGATATCTAGCATTCAAAAAAAAAAAGAAGAAGAAGAAGAAAAAGAAGAAATCAATCTTTTAAGCCAGATTAGACCTTTCAATGCTTTTCATTAACATTGTATGCAGCATTCACTTTAGTTATACCCTACACTCCGTATGTGATATAGGGTATATTAAGTTTGTGCGGACGTATATAACATGCAAAAGGGCGTAAAATAGACCCACCTTCTATTCTCTATACCGACCGATCCAGAATCATCGATCGATCGAATCGATCTAAACCGGTCTGTCCGCCGGTCTGTCTGTTTGTCGGTCCATGTGAATTTGTGTTCAAGTTAAAGAATCCAAATTTTGAGATATTTTAATGAAATTTGGTGCACTGACGTGCTTTGACCCTACGGCGAACGCTATTGAGAATGGTTTGAATCGATCCACACCACATATAACGCCCAATTTTGAAGAATCGTTATGTGAAAAAAACGCATCTCGACAAAACTCGCGCCGCAATAGTATTTGAACGTTCTAAGTTGGTATGAAAAGTTTGGTTCGGCGGGATAATTTTTTAAACCCTCTCTGATGCAATCGTTCCTACGCAAACTGAATCTATATATGTATAGTGAAAAAGTATAATTTTTAAAATTACAGGGTGCGAATTAGTTCATAATAGTGAATTGACATAGAACTCAACTTTACTGAATTTCGATCACGTAGGTCTATCTTTTCGATACCATCGCATATAAGTATTCCTCCAATATGTAGACTTTCATGAAAAGTACGCCTGTCTATGAAAATAATGTGTAGCTGTTGGTGTATTATTACCAAAACGAGTCAATAACTGTATTGGGCGATGAGGTGTAGAGTATGTAATGGTCGGCCTTTCCCGACTATAATGTTCTTACTGGTTGTTCTTTTCAAATTTTTATTTTTTGAGAACATAATTTTTAAATATTTTAATGTATTTTTACATTCTATGCTACCTATATAGATAGCTTAAGAAAATGTTTAATAAGCCCCCGAAAACAAATGCTTGCATGAATTTTCAAAGGAAATAAATCGTTAAAAAACTATGTTTGGGGCAAAAGATAAATTTAAAATTTTCAAGGTGTTTAGAAAGGCAGAAGCAAGCAGCAAGCACGTAATTGGAGTCGTAAACAACTTTAAATATAATATAAAATTAAAAGTCTGGTTAAGCAGATAATATATTAAAAATTCTTGTAACCGGTTGTGTCTTATTAGGAACGATTTGTAATTTGTCTTGAACCGGTATCGTTTCTCTACAATGTTGCGAGGATCACAACATGAACTTGCGGAATAAATTCGACAAACACATCGAAGCCTTGACTTCGTTCCCCATTTTATGCATATTTTCTTGATCTCATATACTCATTCTATTGATGAACGTTTTTTCAAAATTGAGAGAAAAAACTGCAATTTCTCACATAAAATATATATTCAAGAACCAGTTGAGCAAAAAATCGAAAATTTTGGACGTGATCTGCCCATATACCATTTAACATCTGCGATGACTGAAACACTGCAAAGCGAAAAGTGAAAGTTACGTTAATTAATTACTTACACTGATACTGAAAGCAGATACTGACTTGGAATTCGCGAACAATCAAATTTTTTTTTTCTTACATTTCATAGGTCAACCATCTAATTTCCATGGTTATGGTCATCATTCTAGCGGTGGTCAGTAAGGGATCAAAAGAAGCAGTAGTGTTTGTATACTTTCGAGTTGAAAGTGCAAATTTGTGGCACTTTGGGGAAAACCATCCTAGGTAAGTTGTTTTAAAAGACGGCAGTGAGGGGAAAAAAAGAGAAGTTGAGATGGACGGGTGAGAACGCTAAGAAAACCGAAGTAGTCCTATTAAGACTTGATGAAGTTACACAATCTTTTGTATATCTTTCTACGAAGGTACCCACGTATAAGTACTGTGCAGCCTACCTTACGCCAATCATCACGGGTGTCGAAGGTGCTGGATAGGCTCCTCATACAGACATATACTGCCAAGATACCCTAAAATGTTTAGGAATCACGAAGTGAAAGAGCAACAGAGGCGTTAGCGCGGCTGCTACCAAACACGCGACGCCCTAGACAGAGCTCCAGAAAAGTGATGGCTGAGGTGGTAGCAGCAACTATATTGCATGGCTTCCTCATTTGACAAAAAGCACTGGACCATCACATTCAAGAGGCGCGGAAGCAGCATACCGGCTGTGCGCTCTAAGAGTGTGCGCCGCATATTCCGCGACATGATTCCAATCGACCTTTGGACTAACGCAAGTGCCTACAAAACCAACTTTGAAAACATGCAGTCTGACAATGCCAAGCTACGAGCAAAATTTTGTTTGGTGGAGTAATAGCAGACCTGGCATACATGGTTTAATAGAAAGCACGGAGAGGTAGACTACTACATAACTCAGCTATTAAGCGACCATGGGTGTTTCCGAGCGAATTTGTAGCGATGCAAATTTGAGCGGTGCGCATTTTGTAGCTTTGTAGCTTTGTAGCACCGTGGACGTTGAACATGTATCCTTCAGCGGTCGAAGTGCTTACCGCAAATATACTGAGGCAACAACAAAGAAATGAACAGCGTCAACGTAGGCTCATAGATGGTGCATAAACGGCAACCCTCATTGTGAAATGAGGAATCCTAGCGGCCGTGCCACGGTGAAGGATTAGGAGTATGGATGGTTTTTAACGAGCTAGTGTCTCCCACTCCCCGAAATGCCCGCCTGGTCTTCCACCTCAATGAAAAAACAAAAAACAGAATGATACAGAGAGAGGAAGGAAGCGTGAATACGTGTCCAATCTGATATCTTGAAACTAATCGAAAAGTGCTTGACATCCAGCCTGAATTAACAAACAAAAAAAAAAAAAAATTTGCGAGAAATAAATCAAATGAAAACAATATTTAAAGTTGCATTGAGCTAACAAACAATTTACTCCGGTCGAGCAGCTTGCGAAACAATGAATCACGAACGCATATATAGGATAAATGAAGTCTAAATTGTCTCGTATTTAGAGTACTTTGCACCAAACCTTTTAACAAATCAAATATTTCGTTGATTGTATAAAACAGTGGCCCGTTTTGTCGAAATTGTTTGCCGAGCGCATCCAATTTTGTAATTTACCTCAAACACTTTTACCGCGGACTTGAGGCAATTGTGATCGGCTCCGAATTTCGCTTTAAACGATGATTATTTTAGAACTCAAAGATCAAGGAGCCAAGGTCGAGGATCCAGCATGAATAGCATTTTTTGGGTAGATTATTGGAACCGTTTCTAGGCGCCTTGAAGTAACTTAAATATCTAATAAGAAATTCCTACATTTTCCGTTCCATACCCTTGTTAAGTGAGCCCGTAGTAAGCCACACGCCTAGCAAGGCATAAATACCGTCAGCCGCACAGTTGATCGTTTTGTAGTAATAAAAAAATAAAAAAATTTCCATCAAACCGGATGTTAACGGTTCCGCTACACGACATCATTTGTAACTAATTAATATAAACGATGTCTTCTTCATCGACTGTGTGTGAGGACACACTATTTCGATTTGTTATCAAGTTTTCGTAGTAACCATGTTTAACAGGACGAATTCATTTTAGCAGGTCCGCCATGTCTCTCCTTGTTTCCACAGTTGGCATAGTTCTGCCTTTAGGAAAATAATAAATAAAAGCTTTCTACAGATGACCTTAGATTCTAAATCTTCATCATGGTCACATTTGAATTGTATGAGGGTGAGTTTGGACCATCGTAACTATACCTATTTTAAGCCAATTTACTGGAAATCCTGTATCGGTTGCTTTTCTGCTAATCACTTAATTCTCTAAAAAACCATAATCGAAAATACGAACGGTTTTCTTTGATCTTATCATTCGATCCGCAGCCATATGACTACGCGCCCGTTCACTCTCTTTTAACTGAGTTTCCTCTTGAATAATTCAGAAGAATTCGAAGAAAACGACGAACGAACGATTCTTTAAGCCCGACTTTCTCTTGATCTATCTGTTTTGAAGGACCATCAGATGATTCCTACTGTTTTCCATATCCACACTGTTATTATATTCGTCTCACTCATCGTAATTCTATCATCGTGAAATATTGATTTCTCTAAAACCGCTTGAAGAGAAGGACATAATCCTGCGGCAAATTAGACTGCAGCCGACTAATTATTATTTAGTTTAATTCTCATAAAACGGCACTGTACAATTGGTTGTTATAAGTCATCGCTTCCTAAAGCATTTGATTTGCATTAGACTACGAAGTCAATCGAAACGGCCTCTGGAGATTTGTCCTCCTCAAAATTTATCCTCCAATGGCCATACAATTGTTGCCGTTTGTTCTTATTATTCAGGAAAGCTATTATAAAGCTATAGTTATATCAAATGCTTTATTGACATTTAAATTTAAGATTTATCAAAATCGAAGTTAATCGGTTTCTGCAGTGTACGGCTCAAATATATGTAGTCAGTCTATGGACTTACTTGATAGAAACCGAATTTGGGTTTCAAGTTTGAGTTTCAAAACTACTTTGCCGTACCGCCATAGTATCGAGTTCCCCAATCGCGCTTTCATTCGAATGATCCTTTTCTTCTTCTTTTTGGTTAAGTTGGCTTGGTGATGTTATTGCGATAATGGGCAATGTGGGTACTAAGACCTTTAAAATTTTAGAAATGCAATTTATTATAAGTACTTTTGCTATTTTCATTTGTTATTTTCAAAACATATGTGTATACATACATACACACATGTACAGAACGATTACGTGCGAAGCGATAATAATAATAAAATCTGTGCATTTAGTTGAACGACCTAAATTATACGATAAAAATGAACTATGACTGTAAACTGTTTCAAGTTGAGCATCATTGCAACTCGACAGACAAAATGCAATTAAAAATTAAGATTATTTAACAAAAATTTACTTGAAATGGTAGCATAAACGTATGCATAGAAAAAATTATATCTTCAAGCATAAGCATAAATTTAAGCCACTAGAAGAGAAGAGACGTTGTGTTTGCATCGAGACGGCTTGCGGATGCCCATCACTCCGAGATATTTTGTCACCCAAATTACTATGCATACTACGCTATGCGTTCGTGTTGAAAGCGAACTTTAGATGTCCATGGTTCTGACCAAAAAGAAGAAGCGAATAAGTAAATAAAAAATATAGCGAAAGAAATGAAAGAAAGTCGTCTATAGATCGGTGTAAATCATCCATGCGCTGACTTGTTCTGTTTATTGTTTCATAATCATTGTGAATCACTGTGTGTGTTATTATCGTAGATCGATAAAAGATTTCTCTAAATATTTTAGTTTCGGCAATTTTCACAGTAACTAAGGACGTATCTATCTCTAAGGGGATCAGGCTTGTTTCGTGCTGATCTGTGTAAAGGCGTCGCTTTGGTAGTGTAGCTTTCTTTGACTATAGCAAGGAGGGATGAAAGAACAGATGGACGGCTACGAAAATATACGTGGAAACATTGATAGGAAAAAGGTGTGTAGACTTACGTCTCGCACTTTTTTTCGAATTTTATTATTCTGCCGTTTGCTGTTTCGGCAATTGTCTTCCGTCGAGTAAAAATGATGTTACAATCAACAAACATCGGCGCTTTGCGAACGATCTGTTAGTCAAGTCCGATCGGAAAATAATCTCACCACCACAGCTATTAGCAAAGTGGTAATGTTTTGAAGCTTGTCGTTATGTGTTTTTACTTCAAGCAATAAACTCTGATACGATCAGCCTTCAAGCTCTACTAGGCAGACGTAGGTAGCCCAAATATAATTGAAGTCTTTAGAAATCAGTTCAAATTTCTTTTGTTCAGTTAGCCTAAACTAACATTAGATGTGTATGCAGTTAAGAGAAGGAAGAAAGGGAAGGGAAGAACGTTATACACGAACTTATTTCTAGAATTTGATGAGCAAATTTGTTTTTCGCTTCAATTTTATGCATTTGGGATGCACGGCTATGAGTGCAACATGAAAGTAGTATGTGTTGATGAACAAACCAAAATTTTGCAAGAGTAAAGATTGTAGGAAACGAGTTGAATTGATGAAATGAAAGGTTTTGTTGTTGAACAAAGCATTTTATTTTAATTCTTTTATTTTTTGTTGCATTTAATTGTAGAATTTTAAAACATAAATAAAAAACAGACAAAAAAAACGTAATAAAAATGTTTTTTTTTTGTTTTATTTTTTTTTTGTTATAATTTCTTAAGTTTATGAAAATGAAAATGACTTAACAATAAGAGCCCAACAAAATTTGATGTATTTAAGACGAAAGCGGCACGCAAGTGCTCTTAGTTCATATGGAGGATGGCCATGAACATAGTCACCCATAAGCAACACCTATATAAGCCTATAATAAGAAAAGCAAGACAATGCACACACGGGCATAAGCCGATGTGCTTAAGGTTTATCTTAGATGATTACATCGAGTTTATTAATCTATGCCGATTACTGTCAATGGTTGGATGAGCTTACTGCAGTCATGCACAGACACACACGATTTATTACGTTAAAGTGCATTTCGGTGTGTCTTGCTGTTTTCTATCAGAACTGAGCTTTACCCACACGTTCACCCAATTCAAATGAAACCGAACAACAACATAAACTTTTTTTGTTTTTTTATCTTTGTATACCACAAAATTATAGCAGAACTAACGTAAAAATAATAATAATAGTAAATAGATGAGTTAAATGAAAATAAAAAAATTAAAAAAAAAAAAAAAAAAAGAAGATAAAAAAAAATATTCTTGAATGATTTTTGCCTCTTCTTATGCTTCGAAGTTAGATTTTGAATTCATTTTAGTCTAAAAGATTTTTCCATTGTTTCTATTGTACGGTTGTTTGTATTGATGACATTGCTTTGAGGCAATCACAACTATTGAAAGATACAACAAACATATTCTTTGCACAGTGGCCGCGATTTTATAATTTTTGCAAAAAAAAAATTCCATTTTTCAATTTTAAAAAATTGAAAAAAAATTTCATTAATTTTAAAAATAAATAAATGATTTTCATTGAATTGCTCGCAAACGATCTGAGAAAGAGACAAACAAGCACAGCCGAAAAGGTTCATCTCCTTCAGCGTTGAACGTTCGAGTGCCTAGACTCAAGAACCTTCGCATCTGCAGTCCATTTACTTTCTGCAAGTACCCTACTGCCGGTTAATACATTAAAACGCAAAAACTAAACAAAGATTCTTGGAATAATTTCATAACATCGTGCTATTGCACTGTGCTTCAGAACAAAATCCGAAGAATTACTAGTTAAGTAAATTTATGAAGCCTCTGCTTTATAAGGATAGATAGACAGGGGTATGTAGGACAATCTTAGTTATTAGAAGGAAAGTTCGATTTATTCGTCAAAACAAGTCAGATTGGTGGGCGGAAAAGCGCTGATGATTGCTGTAAACAAATTAGTGCACATTAAAAGTTACAAAGTATTCAGGTAATTATGGGTGTGTCAGCTGATCGATTGGAAATATTTATTTTTTTGCTAAATTTTGTGATCAATTTTTTCTATATATTGTAAGTGAGAGCTCCTACGATTTTAAACCCCATTTTCAAATCCGATCGAGCGAATAGCTGCATATGCAAAGTTTCAGACTTCAATTTACTATAAAAATTTTTGCGAACATGAATCCTTCAAATAGATAGACGAATGGACGTCATCATTTTACTTTTGTTAGACCACCACGTGTACATATCACGCGTCCCATGAAATCTATTTAGTCTTGGTCACTATACGAATCCACTTCGATGTTAGTAAGTCCATCTGTCCTTAGCATTCGCAAGCTGCAATTCTTTAGCGAATGTAAAGATAATGTAATTAGACTATAAGGCAACACTCTGCATCTAAGAGGGTTCCGTTTTCAGTTATTTTGTCTGTCCTCCAAATGATTTCATAAAATTCCTATACTCCAATCATCCGTGAAAATGGGTATAAGAAGAAAATTTCATTTTTAATTGAATTTGCGAAACTGCATAACAAAGTTGACAATGTTGTTGAAGAAAGCATGGAAGAAAAAACGAATTAAGCAAAGTCGAGCAATTACATGTCCTCCATCACCTCGCCTAGCATAGTCCAAAAGAATAAAGAGTCTGATTACATTTAACACCTTTCGCTGTATATCGCATGTTGCAAAACTACTATATATCGGAGAGAATTCAAAAAATTGAAAGATATCAAAAAAATTTTAAATAAATCTCGTATCCCGAAACCGAGTGGGGGGCAGAGTATAAAAAGGAAATTTCATAACAAGATCCCTGATTAATGCTTACGTAGGCGTTAATTAAGAAAATTTTGAATAAAAAAATTTATAAAAATGCACTGTGTTGTGTACATTTAGAGTACATATATATATATATGTATATGTATATGTTTTTTTTACTTCTTTTGCTAAACTCTCTTACTATTTGTCACTTATGGGTACATTTTTCCCTGCAGTAGATTGCAGACATGTGTATATAAATATAGAAAAAATACTTCAATGGAGCAAAGCATTAAGTAAATTTGAGCTAAAGTTTTGTTTGGAAAAAAAACTAAAAAAAAAATAAAAAAAAAACTCCAATACAATTTACAAGCAGAAGATTTAAAGAAGACAATGCTACAATAGTCATCAGCATCTCTGGCATTGTTTTACTATAGTGGCTTCCGTTGCAGAGATCACATCGTGATTTTTAAAAGCGCGTGCGTGCGAATATTTGGTTCATTTTTTTCAAAGTAAAGCCAAACTCCATCACCAAACATCAAACACTTGTTCATCATAAACTGCACGTTCGATTCATTTTCCAAAAAATAAAGTCGCATTTAATTACTAAAGTAAACGATCACAAAATATTCAAAAAAAAAGAATAGAAATCATCTTTAGAAACAAAAACCAAAACTAACCCAAAAAAAAAAAATAAATAAAAATAAAAAAAAAATGATTGTTACATTTTAATGGAAGACAATGTAAAAACCCTGCTAAACTCTTGACTGCATTCCAATTTAAATGCTATTGTTGCTCTAAACGCGTCCGTTTCAATCTAAGGTGACTTTAGTTACCATGACAGGCGTTGCAACAACATTCAAATGGCACTGCGATTATTGTCAATTTTTAGTAAATTTATTTTTTCACTTTAAATTGAACACGAACGGACAAATCTTTCCAACTAAAATACTTTTTCAAAATTATTTTATAAAATAATTTAAATACATTTTTTTTAATTTTTCCCTTTTATTTATTTATTAATTTATTTATTTATTTATTTATTTATTTATTTATATTTGTTATTTTCGTTTTTTCTAATAATATATTAATTTTCATTTACAAGTGATTTATGTTATAATGCTTAACGTGAAGGGTGATTTTGAAAAGCAAATCGTGCCTGCTTGAAAGCAATTTTCGTTTAAGCAACATCCGTAAACGTCTTAAAGAAGACATTGCTTAAGTTAAACATCTTTAAAAAAAAAAAAATATACAAAAAATATTGTGAATTATTATGAGTTCTTGTATGGTAAAGCTGTTGCTCATCGTCTATTTAACCATGGGCGATCATTGTGCCAATATGGACAGAATTCCTAAAGTAAGTGACGAACTCATCATTACAAGCATTTTTATTTATCTCTCATCTCAACGGATGGGAAATTAAATTGTATGTCTGTTTGTTTATATTGCAATTGATTAATCGACTTTCAATTTTAATAAATGCAAGTACTTTGTTCACGAAATCATACCATGTTACATGCATTTTTTAGCAAACTCATCAGATCAGCTTAGCAGGGTACCTAAGCTATGCTTGGTGTTGCACCAAAGCTTTTGCAAGATGCAAAAGTGCTATAAAGTGAATAAGCTTAAGAATGGACGACGACTTTATACGCCCAAATTTGTTAGGCCGACCATTAAATACCCTACACCACATTGTCTAACACAATTCTTATTTTTATTATAGAACACAAAAATTATATCTCGTTTATATATAAAGGCACAGTTTTTATGCGCGTAGTTCTGGGGAAGCGGGCCCAAAACACAACCTTATGTAGTATAAGTTTAATCCTTACATAGGCCAGGATCCGAAAATTGGCGTAGATGGTCAAAATTTCGTTGAGTTCATTTTTGTATGATGATCAATTCCCATCACCACTTATTAGAACTTACACTTTTCTGCTGCTCTATAAAGGATCAATTTTCATGAAACTCCTTATTAGCGCAGGATCCAAAAAATAGATCGAAATGGTCCTCATTTTTTATGTTATATTACTATTATGATATAATTTTCATCATGAAGCATTGAAAATTATATCTTTTTGTCATATGAACTTCAGTTTTCGCTATATAAGGGGGGGTTCAAAAATTGCCCCAGACGATCCAAGGTATTCATACCAATTTAGAATGCCTAAATATTACATTTTTGCCGAGAAATTTTGAAAAGTAAATTTTTTTTCCATATAATGACTTTTCGGAATAGGGCGTTATATGGGGGAATGGTCGAAAAAGTGTACCAATTCGAACCATTTTCAGTAGCGTTCGTCCTTGGGCGAAAACAGGTCACAGTACCATATTTCATCTAAATATCTCAAAGAATGCGATATATATTGAATAGTTTGACCGCAAATTTACATGGAGAGAGTTCAGACGAACAGACAGGCTTAGATCAATTTAGATAATGATTCTGAATCGATCGATATAATAAAAGGTGGGCTCATCTTAAGCCCTTCTGCATGTTACATACGACCGCACTAAGTTAAGCACACCACTTGTGGTATAGGGACCGATTTGGTCCATTTTCAATATCAACCTGTGTGCAACTACTTCCAATGTTTCTGCCACATTTGAAAACAATAGTTCCATTTTTGCGGCTAGAAGCATGATTACATCAGACATTAAATGGACGCACAGACGGACAGACAGCTAGACAGACAGAAGAGCATACTTAAGTTGGTTCAGAATTCAATGCTGATCAAGAAAATATATACGTTGTGGGGTAAGAAAATATATACTTTGTGTCGGCAGCTTCCCTTATGCGCATTGCAAACATTTCGACAAAATGAATATACCTCTCATCCTTTGGTGATGGGTATAAAAACGGAACCTTATCGTGATAGGTTCACTATTTCATCATCCTTCTTATCACCATTTTGCTCGTATCAACCTTTGCGCTTCCCATACACTCCTTCAAGATATCCTGGTCGTTTTGCTCATTACACGATTCGTTTCGACAAAGCGAATGACATAAGCGTTGCTTTATGTGCTGTGCTTGAGAAATGAAACTTATTTGGAAAGAAATTGTCTAAAACAAAATATTAAAATAAAAAATCTCGCAAGCGATTGTAAAGTTGTTCGATATCACGCAGAAAATATCGTAAAGGTCCTGGTACTTCTCGATCAAAGTATGTAAGAACCTTCTAGTTCTAGTAGATTGCAAAATTTTACGTAAATAGTCAAAGCTTTTTTATGGACTTATGAGAAAACATTGACAATTTACTGATAGAATTTTGATTTTTTGGCAAAATAGAACAAGAGACATACGACAAGAGAATGGGAGAAAAGAATATAAAATCTTCTATGGTCATATGACAAACTTCACACATCACAATCTTGCTCACAGAGTTTCGGACAATTCCTGACAACTATTTTAATAATATTTCATTATAAGATTAATTGATTGTAGGGTATCGTAAATGTTAACATCTTAACATGATCTATAAAGAAAGCCGCGATTACATTTTAAAGTTAAGAGACAGTTAAGACACCCTTTGCATATGCATGTGCGTGCTAGATTATATAAAATATATATATACGGACGTAATTAATTTATACATCTCGACTTCTCGAACCTTTGCTTGGCTCTAATGCGTGACGTTCAATCTTGATTCATCTGCCCGCCTCAGGGTATTCTGATTGTGACAAGTCACTTAGGCGAATGTTTATATAAATAAAAGTTTTCTTAAATAAGCAAACATCACATGTCCAATTTTATAAGAGACCTTCATCTAATCTTCTATCTTCCATGTATTATCCAAAAATAATATGAAAGTTTAAAGATAAAGCTTAACTTATTATTCAATGAAGGACTGAGATGCTCGATATATTTACAATTTTCCTTCTTATTATTATTTCCGGTAGAAGCGTCAAATTTATCGCGAACAAGTGTTACCACATGCGGGCGGGCGTGTACCCGATACAGCGTTCGAAACGGAGCGTCTGTTTTTGAATCAATTGCAGAAAGATGGCATCAGTGTACCCGATGGCGTAGTGCCAGAGCAAAGAAATCCACAGGTCTGGAGAAAACTTTTGAAAATTTGATTTTATATCATAATGCAACTCATACGAATTGATTTATACGCCTGTTCAGGTTTATCCATTCTTAAGTAGACCATCGCGTAAAGTATTTCGTGTGGCTTTAAGTTCCGACGGACGTTTCACTCCTGAAGAAGGCCGCTACCGTTACCACGAGCTGCCATCGATCGAAACGACCTATTTGTTTCCGCAAATTCACGGGCAAAAAATGGATCTAACACCACAAACAGTTGTCCTGCCGGTTTATAAGCCCCTACATATATACAATCCACTTTTAAATCAAGTGAAATTCCAATCGCAAGATAAATGTATTAAGCTCTCCTTAATATTGATTTTTCGATAACTGAAAAAAAAAAAAAAAAACAAATTTCCATTACAGCTCAATATCAGAACGTTATACCACTGAGGATGAATAAAATTTTCACTAAATCAAAATCATATCAAAATTTCAATATTATTCATACGCCGACAATACCAAAATCTGCTCGTGTATCTCGAACGGGTGGCAAACCGTATTTACCCACCTACAAAAGCGATCAGGTAAACTCTTTGTTTATATATTAATAATTGATAAAAAACAAATTGATTTTTCGATTTTTGTTTTTTTTTTGTTTTATTTTTATTTTCTTTACAGCTTTTTATTAATAATTTTAATTTGAATTTTTTAAAGAAAATCGAGGCTTACGATAATGCCGGCCTGGACGATATGATGAGTTATTAATGCAAACATTATATGCATTAGTGCACATATATATTGTGTGCACGTTAGACACATACACACATACACACATAGATATGTGTACATGTGCACGTGATGATTTGTAAAATGGAAGTTGGTTTTATTGTTTTGAAAGATTTCATAATTGGCCGAACGAATGGATTTAATTAACTCGACTCATCAGCTTGACATAATAAGATTGCTTTTGTCTTTTTTTTTTTTTTTTTTGAATGAATGAAATCATTATTATTACATACCCTTGTACTCCGGAAGCAAATAAAAACTTGTTATAATTATTTTTTTATAGAAGAATTTTTGTATAATAAAAATACTAATAATATGTTAAAAAAAAAAAAATCGGAAAAACATATTAATTGCTTAATAAAAACTTTATATAAAATATATTTTGTAAAAAATCTTTTGCATTAAAATTTTTTATATATAAATAATATTTCCAAGCGAGTTTCTTATAAATAATTATTTTAGAATTTTTTTGTTTTTTTTTTTTTTGTATAAAAAGTCGATATAAATTATTTTCGTAAAAATACTGTCTATGTAATAAACCCAAGACTAGACCAATGGTACAAAAATGAAAATTTATTATTTACTTCTCATTGCGTGTTTCGTTTCGATGAATGTTGCAAAATGTTCGCGAATTTTTGTGCAAAAACTTTTTAAGCAAAAATTATTTATGAAAATGCGTATAAAAATTGAAAAAATTTAATGCAAAAATCGAACATTTAAACGGGTAAAAACACTGTACTGTTGTTCTAGACAACCCTATAGTTTCTCATATAACTCAAGATTCTCAAGATAAGGCGTTATATGGGAAATTGTCGAGAAGATACTCCGATCCGAAGCACTGTCAATAGCGTTCGTCCTTGCATCGAAACACAGTGGTGTACCGCAAGAAAGCAAGACAGACAAGCGGACAGACAAGCTTCGATCGATCGAAGTCGGATCCATCTCTACTCTTTCTAGATGTTGGATACACACATACGCACAAACTTAATACACCCTTGTACCACTACTAGTGCTGTATGGTGTATAAACAGTGCATTGCTACGAAAATCCCGCATGTGATGAAATGAGTTTGCATGAAAACTAGTTGATTGCTTCCAAGAAACTAAAGTCCGAAAAAATGATAAAACGAAATACACGTTCACGACGCCGTACCTGGCGTCATGCCAGACCAGAAAAAGCATTATAATTACAATGCTTTCAGTTCCTTATACATTATCTGTAAACAGATCTCTTAAGAATTGTTGATGAAACCTACGCTATTCCAAAAAATCGAAATTCTTTGGTGCGAACCCAATCTGCAAAGAAATCGGATAAATATGTAAAATCCCAAAAAGGATTACGAGGGGTACGTTACAATATTTCTAGTTGCTTACATACAAATATTGGAATGATTTCTTTTCCGTTAAGATTCTGTGCTTTCTTCATTCAGTTTATTGGGAACATACGATTACACATTCAATTGAGCCTCTGTGAAACAATGGTTTGTGGAAAAAGTATTGAAAGTTTTTGTGATTTTTATACCCATCATCGGCAGATGAGGGGTTTACTCATTTTGTCAAAAGCTTTGCAACGCCCAGAAGGAAGCATCAGAGACCCCATAAAGTGCATGCATTCTTGATCAGCATCAAATTCTAAATTGATTTAAGCATGTCCATCTGTCCGTCTGTGCGTCTATTTAATGTCTGTTGTAAACATTCTCCTGGCTGCAAAAATTATGCTTTCGACTTTAAATTCGGCAGAAGCATTTGCAGTTCTTGCACGCAGGTTGGTATTGAAAATGTGCCACATCGGCCGAAGAACATGCCCACAACACCAGGTAAGTCGTTCGTTTTGCTCATTATTCATAAACTGTAGCAAATAAATGAACAAAACTATGAACGCATATTCTATGGGCGATGTTGTAGCATTTGTTTACGAGTGTATGAAAATTTAATTATTTATTCAATACTTGTACAACATGCAGAAAAAAGCCTCAAGAACCCCATAAAGTATACAAATTTTTGGCCAATTACAACTCTTGAATGCACCTAAATGCCTGTTCGTCTGTCCATCTGTCTGTTTGCGCAAGTTTGTAGCGTTTTTGGTAAACGTACAATTTGCAAAAGAATTTGGATTTGAGCTACACTTTTCAAAGGACACGCCTACAACACCCAAATGCCAAAAACTTTTATTTTGAAAGCAGAAAAAATCAGCTGTGCCCTTTCCATATTATGGAGCATGACAATTTTGTTCTTTTTCTTTTTTAGGATAACGATGGTGGGTATAAAAGATTCATTCCCGACCGAATTTAACTTTTTTGCTTGTTTTTAAATTAAATGTTTTTATATTCAAAACTGAATTTCGTTGAAGTACAAACACGTATTGCCTATGGTCTCGGAAAGTTTGGACAATGCCATTGATGTCAAAATTTTATAGCTTATTGGCGAAAAACTTGGTCAAGTGATTTAGTTAGTTATTCGTCGTTTAAAAGCAACTGTAGACTATCAAGGCATTTTGCAGGGAGCAGAGAGCGAAACAAACTGTAATCGACCGAAGCTATACCTCGGAGGTATCAAAACTTTCCAATAAAAGTCTCTCAACTGTTACCGAATCGTCCAAGATCAGCATCTTGACCGCAAACTTCACAAATGTTTTCACAGAACGTTGTGTGTCTTTTTATAGCGAATTTTTTCAAAAATTAAACTAATATTCACATTAATGCAGATTTTGAACTGATTAACGAGATATCAAAGTATCTGCAATGTCGTCTCTCGAATGCACAATCATTGACGTAACCTGTTGCCCAACTTATGACATCACATACCAAGTCGTGAGAGAAATCCCTCAATATATTTTTACTCTAACATCTGTCCGACCGTCGAATTATGGTATTATTCGAACTCGTTGAAAGAGGAGGCGCCAACGTGACCCAAATATTCATAACAAGCTGCGACAACTTTTATTCTGTTTAATGAAAGCGCTGATCACCAACCAACACGACCTACGGTAGTCCAAATACCGTAAATACTAATCTGTAAGGGATATAATAAAAAAATATTTATTTGCAATTAATTAACAGAGGTCTTGATTTGTCAAATATAGTGTACAGGTACAATGTGGGTGCGGTATGTCGGAACAAATGAATTTGTTCATATTTTCCTGCACAAAATTTATTACTATTCCAGTACGTTTTTACACGACACCGATCGATTCCTTCCTACATTACATAAGTACTCAAAAAGTCCAATTCCAATCAACCGCATCCGGGACCAAAACTCCCAAATATCAAATCTTATGATAAGAATTGTTTTCATATTTATCGTCGCAAAAATTATCCGAAAATATGCGGGATCATGGCCTGCATAAGGATCTACAGCAACTCAATTGCACCATTCCCAAGAAAATTATGCTCGAAAATTTAGAACCGAGAATAAATATACTGTTGGACGCTCATATTACGCACACATTAAAAAGCTCAAAATTTCAATTATTTACAACCCATACGTATATAGAATAACACAAGTATGAACAAGGCCGATCATTAGATACCCTACACCATTTCACCTAGCACAGTCATTCACTTGTTTTGATTGTTATCAAAATGTATACCAAAAATTACAAATGAGTTTTATGCGAAGGGATATTTGAAGGCCCGTGTATTGGAGGATGCCCAAAACTTACATTACATGACGTGACCAATTTTAGCAAACTCAATTAGCTTCCTAAAAATTGTACTATTTTTTAATTTGTGTTATGAAAAAGTACAAATTAAGCTTTCTACGCATATAAGGAAATTGTTTGTCATGATAACTCCTATATATATGTTAGGGTTAGGATAAAACAGAAACATGTGATCCAAATTCCTTATCATTAATCTTTTGCTATATAAAAATTAAACATTTCTCCGAAGAGCTTACGATTTATTAATGGGAAATCTTATATGAGATGAGATCCAAGGAATAGACGCTTGATTTTATCATTCGTCAAATTACTATTACGAACAAATTTTCATCATTAAATATCAAAAAGAAATTTACATTTTTGCCATATAAAAGCTTACGTTTCATTCGAACCTTTATGCCCGAGGTAGGGATCCGAACAATTTTCACCAAGAAATATACCTATGTACCGTAGGGAGATTCATTTTTTGTATGAACGTTTATATGACAGATGGACACGTATCATCAATTTCGAATGGCGAAATACTACTACTCAGCGATTTTCCCTAAACTCGCGACAAAATGTCTATTACCTTATATTTCCTACATATCCTGGTTATAAAATAAAGCTTTCCTAAAAGTTACAAGAAGAGAAGAAATATATTTCCAAATATCTTAGTTTATAGTAAATTTCATATATATATATATATATATATATATATTTATATGTATATAACTATCTGTATCTTTCTACTGTGATGTGAAACCATTCTTCTTTTTCTTCTTTTTGTGGTACGTGGTAGATATTTTGTTGTAAACAGTTACAAAAATACGAATTGAATTAATTTCTTTCGATTGC
>CCAG010019566.1:0-11751 GCA_001077435.1 Glossina morsitans morsitans | reverse complement strand
TTTTTTTTTTTTTTAAAGGTATTTACTACCATTGAATCAAAATAGTTGAGAAAAAAAAAAAAAAAAAAACTAAACTCTTTGTTTATTTTTAAATTATTCTTATGGATCATTAAATATAAATTAACTGCGATTTAACGAATACTATCAGTAACATCTTTAACCTTTGCAGCAGTAAATATTGACATGTTTTCCCAACGTTTCCTAATATGTTTGGGCATTTCATTGACTGTAGCTTGTTATGCGGCTTATGCTATAGAAGTTCAGGTAACTTTTTCAAAACAATTCCTTATTCTTTTTAGCAACAATGTCTCTGCAAGGATATGATTTTAAGAAAAAAACGAACTGAATTTAAACTCATTTCCACAATTCATGAACAATTAAATCAAATGGCTTGTGTACAATCTAAACAAAACAAAGGCCACTACGTGCAGCGTAGAGTTTTAACCATCAAAGATTCTACTAAGCACTATAGATATATCCTCGGTTAGCACGAAAAGCGGAATCGACTTAGCCATGTATCCCTAGTTGATCCCCCCGTTGATTTTGATTTTAAAATCTCACCTAGAGAGACAAATTCGGTGTCAAATTTCTCCTTAATAACAACATCGTATTAAGTTCCAAACTTTGCTCGATTGGACTCTAAGATTTCTTTCATACAATCAACAAAAGTCATACATAAAGAAGACGCAGTTTGTAATGTATCTGTTCATAAGTCCTTAGTCTAAGTAAGAGAAATACTTTTTCTTTTTTCCAAAATTCATTTCACAATCAAAATATCTTAGACGAAAGGTATTAAAAGATTACATCACAACCAAACATTTGCGTTTTTTTTTTGATATCCAAACCTTGTCTATATATTACCAGAATTATTTCTTTAATCGTCCTAAGGAAGTATATAAAGTTTTTCTAGCTCTAATGCTTATAAATATGCTACGAGGTCTAGAAATGCATTTCCTTGCTTTAATTACTTATTGTATGCGAGAAAATTCTTATACAATAGCGATAGAAAAAAATATTGAGAGATTTTTTTTCACTTGACATTTGTAGCAATTTTCAGCCTTCTCTGAATTTCAATTTTGCTGACCACGAGAGTTGCGAGATCTTATCCTTTTAAGCGTACTTTTGAGTTTTATGACTTCATAAATGGTAAATGAAGAATATAAAAATCGTGAGCGATTTGTCTTAATTACCAAAAACCTTAAAATTAGATATTCGGTCCGTAACAAGTCTTCCATTATTTTATTAAATACGTTCTTCGAGTATATTATGTTAGGCATGCTACCCTGCCGCTTAGTTATACAAGATGCATACATATATGTATTACATCCTAACAAAACTACACACTCAGTGTTCGTGATGTATATGGTACCATATATATATGTAGTATGGTAAATATACCATATGTGCACAAATATACATATTTATCTACACTTGCACCATAGTGTGGAAATATGAGGGACTTTGAGGATTGTTGGTCCATGTAATCAATACCACCAGTCAGCGCTCAATGGCAAAAAAAATAAGTAAATTGTACCGAAAAAAAAGACAAGTAAATACTAACGGTAATCTGAGTAAGAGAGGAATTAGGTATAGGAAAACTCGTAGTAATCATAGCTCACTTGCACGTTTTTCTATGCCCATAGAGAAGAGAATGTGTTGATGGGTAGACGATCAATGGAGTGAACGTAATTTTGTTTAGATCAATCGCCGATAAGTGAGGCGAGAAACGATTAAATTTGAAACTTGAAATATTTAGCAATTTTCTGTAAAAAGTCCGGAAACAATTGATCCATACCATGGCTACAATCGTAATTTTTTTTATTTCCGTGGATGTAAAGAATTATATTTTAATGCGACAGTACACATAGACACAATAGTCCGAAAGAATCCAAAATTGCGCGCTGTTGGAGGAATTGTTAAATATTAGGACTACATCCGAGCTATGCTCGCTACGGAAGATAGATAAGATTCGAGAGTACAGAATGCAAAAAAAAAAATTTACCAACATATATGATAAATATCTTTGTATAATTGCGCATACCATAGATGCTTACATGCATTTGAACAAAAGTTTTTGTTGCAAACCATTGCTATGAGTAACAGTTGACTTTAAAAGGAAAAAAGAATCATAAAAAACCGTTATAACATATCATTGAAAGTAAATGTTGGTGTGCAGCACCACCTAAGCCATTTCGTGTTAAATGAACTGAAACCAACAGTAACTGAAATTATTTTTATATATTATCGTCTACTTGTTACCTGTATCTGTATCTTAAAGAACTCTAACCTAGTTTTGTATATCAATTAATATTTTAATATCTTTTTTGAAAGTACCAGTAAAAAATAAACATCGATTGAATGGTTGTATATAGCAGAGAACGAACCACAACACCCAGTAATTCCAATAACAACATTTATTCAATAATATTGCATTTAATTTATAATAAAATATATTGATTGCATGGTCGAATTATTTATGAATACGAATAAAAGAACCGGTTTAATGTTATGTTCCAGATTTTTTTCTCTTTTCGGTACTTGTGCTTAAAATTGCACCCTTCACCATATGTAAGCAGATATATATATGCATACATATACATGTATGCGATGTATGTATCGGACTAAATTTGAACGCAAGAAATCGAATTAGACCTGCAACCAGTTAGTTTAGATTTACTTTTCAATTTGTATTTATTTCTTTTTTTATGGTTTTTTTTTTTGGTTTTTGCTTTTTTTTATCTTTATTTACATATACCAAGTGTTGCCAAAATTCGTATGTTATATATGCATGTTTGCCTTGTAAAAAATTTATACAAGAGTTATATAATAATGCACTGGAAATGATTACCGAGTGATCATATAATTCTTGCACTACATTTGTTGTTTGTTTTCTTTTGTTTTTCTTTTTTTTTTTTAGACTTTCGGTTATCTATTTCATCCTCCCACTGAGGAACGAAAAAAAGAAGAGAAACAAGATTTATCGAAGGTACCCGGTGTGCCGGGTGTCGATTATCCTGTTTATCATGAGGTGCCTCATACCTCATTCTCTTGTGCTCATGTGCCGGCTGTTCCCGGAATGTATGCGAATCTCGAGACGGGCTGCCAAGCCTATCATGTGTGTCATGATGGCCGTGAAGGTCATCAAGGTGCCTCATTTTTATGCACCAATGGTACAATTTTCAATCAAAAAGAATTCGCCTGTGATTGGTGGTATAATGTTAAATGCGAAGATGCCGTTAATTACTATCAGTAAGTGTTGCAAAATCCATTCGAAAGCATGGATCTTTATATAGAAGTTCAGTAAAAAAAAATTTCATATATTTTGTTGCTTAAACTACACTCCTTCTCAATTTGTTTAATGGAAATACGACAGTCGATTATATAGAAAATTTTCATTTTATAAAAATTTCTCGCATGCGACATGAAAACTTTAATATTTCTCTCTCCCTCCATATAAAACAGACAAAAAGTAAAAACAAAGTAAAGTGAAATGTTTTCTTTTCCATACGGACCTACATTCTGAACTATATGGATTTTATATATCACATAATTAAAAACAACAAACTATATATATGAAAATGAAATGGTCGGGTCGTTTTTACGATCCTTTCACTTTATAACGCCGAATCTTCAATGAATTACACGTTATTAGAAATAGTATTTTCTCATAGAAAAAGAAACTGGAAAATTAAGATGGAATACGGCATTATTTAGTATCAACTCTAATCCCACTCATACAAAAAATAAAGTTTTATATGACCACAAAATCTAGTTTTTAGTATTTTATAATAAAAATTGGTCCAGATGACGGATTTATTGTGCTAACTTTCGACCCTAGCCTAGGACCATTTTTCGGACAATTTCCCTTTCCGCGCGGATAAAGCTTTATACGAGGGAGTAAAATGTCACTTCGGGTATATACACAATATATGCAATGTATACAATGTATGTATATATATATATATATATATATACGTGGACAAAACATCGAATTTATGCAGCCGAGTTTATGCGCCAAATTTAATAAAACAACATTTTTTTCTTAGCGAAATTATGAGTTTTTAAAAGTTTACAAGAAAAATGAACATCAGTTAGATAAATCAGCGTCACCTATAAATTGCATATTTCTAGTGATAGACGCAAAACAAATTTCACGCGGCAAAAACTGGATACCTTTTTTCGAACGACAAAGGGAAGTAGTACTTAGGAAGCAGCAAAGCTGTATTTGGCACCGTTTGGTATTCGCGCAGCACGCCTTCCTGGACAACGATTTATTTCGTCACAAAGTAGTTGCTTGATTGAAGTGTTGACATGAAGTCTTTCCTTTTCTTAACTTTGCATGGCATTCTAGGGTGCAGCGTTTGATGGGCCAATTTTATGTATGATTTTTTATTGACACGAAAAAGGTCAGATTTCCCAAGCAGACAAGCGATCTAGTAACATGTACAAAATGCCAGCTCAGATAATGTCTTCGTTCATATTAGAAAATTTTTGTTACTCGAAAATCGAAAAAAAACCACGCCTTCAATTGATATATATTATTTTATTCGTCAATAAAAATATATTGAAATGAAATTTGACGCGAACTTTATTGTAAAATACACAGTATATATATATATATAACAATATTCGTGAAAGTCGTTGAAATAACTAACAATAAAGCTACTCTTGTGTAATATATCCAAGGTTCGCGATAAACCAAATATTATTTTTTAGTTTTTTTTTTATTTATTTATTTAGTAATATATAATTTTTCTCAATTTTAGTTTGAATGCTGATCCTGAGCACAATCCTTACATACCTAAAAAAAAAGTAGTAGAAGAAGAAAAACCCGCTTACGACGAACATGAACATAAATTCTTGATACATGTTTAATTTCATTATTGGTATAGAGAAACAAATACCATTCATTCGGATCTATATTATTTCGACCATGAAATCTTTTCATTCATTTATACCCTTTAGTTTTTTTTTTTATCATTTTTGAAAAGGATATCATCACTTGTAATATATCTCATAAGAACAATAAAAAATTTCAATCCTCTAAATACATTTAAAATCCGTAATTTTATTTTTTAATAATTAAATAAAATGATAAAGAAATAAATGCATCTTCCATCATACCGGTTATTGGCTTATTGGTAAACACTTGCGACACTATGGAGAATTTCTGTTAAAATAATAAACAGAGAGAAATATGTTTTACGCTTTGTTTCACTAAATCTTAGGAATCCAGAGGAATCTCGGAATACTTTATTACCACTGGTATATTGGCAATTACCGAATTAAAATCGATCCGTCTCTGGAAAAATGCAAAACTCTTTAGCAAAATGCTACGCCAAGTATCAATTACAGATGTTTTATAGCTTCCTTAAAAATAAGGCATTTAGAGTGTCGTTCGTGTTATTGAAGCAGAGAATCATATTCAATTCAAATCGATATTATCACCGAAAAAGTAAAAATGTGCTTTAAAATGATAAGCAGATCTACACGGGTTACGTCAATGAAACCACTTAAGTGAAGATGCCCAGCCAAAATGCTTTACACAGTTTTATCACGGAGATTATAATTTCGAAGAGACCTCGCCACCTTCATACTGTTTGACTGCAACCAAGTTTGGACCTAAACTCATCGTTAATCAATCGACAATTTTTAACCATTCGATGTTTGAAATTTACCTGGCCAACCTTCCAGTTTTGCTTCGAAAACTGGATAATTATTTAAAGCTAATCAAACCATTAACTTACTAAATATAAATTATACAGTAGTGGTAATCGCGGTTTCATTTCTCAGCAGGGCAATCACATATCTGAAAGTTAGCTTTCGTTCGAGATCAAGCCGGTAATTGATAAACATTTTTGTCACGATCGCGTAAGACTTTCGTCTCAATTTTATTGCTATCATTAATGTGTAAATGAAGAAACGGAAAAAAAGAGCAATTTTTGCTTATATTTAACTGTGGCTGTCAAAATCCGAGAAACAATAGCTGTTTCGCCTCTCTGACAAATAAACAAACAAACTATTAGTGGACGAATAATTTGCGAATAAATTGGAAAAAAAGAAAAATGGAAACAATAAATAAAAACGAGAAAAACTGTTATTATGTAAATATAAGAATAAGGAGATATCTTTAGTTCCGATACTTGGCAACATCATAGTATTATAAAGATGGGGAAAATTCGATTGCATTAAAGAATTTTTCCAATAAAAGATTTTTCGATACTTTCACCTTTAATAAGAATTAAGTTATGTGCAATGTTAAGAAGAAGGAGAAAATATAAACACGGTACAGTTTAATGTGACTGGGAAATCGGAGGGGCAGAAATGATTCCAAAAGATAAAGTTAATCACTACGTTGGTGAAGTAATGAGAAGATGGGAAAAATTACATGAGACATCTAATACTTTCGCATATCAATTAAATGTACAAGATAGTAAATACTTGGAGGGATCCAATTGCATTTATTCAGAGGTAATGAGTTGCCTTGAAGGAAATTGAATGTTTTTTTCTAATTCCTACTCTATAAATGAAATGCAGTTAAATCCTGAACGCACCACCTTAAGGCGAGCACCACAAGTCATCCAATCATTGAATCCTGTCTTCGAAGAAAATAAATTTAATTTTAAAAAAATTCCTCAACAGGAGCTTTTAATGATTTTACCCTACGACACAATAGAAGTATCAATAATCATCAACAAAAGCCCTTTAACGCTCTACCACAGTTTAATTTGCCCTGACGTGCAGAATGGCCTCGCACAACGTGTGACTTTAGACACATTACGGTTCTGCAGAGACTTTTTATTGTCTCTAGAGGACAATCGCGGTTTTCGTATCGGCTACAATAGCCCCGGAGCGCTAGCGTCAGTTAATCATCTGCACATGCATTTAATAAGCATCGAAAAGGATTTATATATAGATAACGCGGTAAACGACAGAAAATATATACACACCACCAAAAAATTAACTACACTGGATTTGTTCTTTTGAAAAAAACCATCGTCACGTAACGGATACACGTTTTACCTTAACTTAAACTCCACTTAAACTTTCTGGGTGTTAACGTGTGTCCATAGTCCTGTCCGCGTACTGTTGTTATTGGAATTATAATAGTTTTAAAATTGAGATAAAAAGCGAAAGCTTCAGTCTTATATACTCAATTGATAGCCGCAGATTGATGGAACGACATGTACACAGAGAACTGTAATCCCACACCTATAACAGAAGTTCATTTAAAACTTTTTGTCAATATGTTCCCGACGCATCTAAGCATGCAATGCAAATATGCTCTTGATTGATCAACTGACGCATCTGTCATAAAAAAAATTCTTTTTAATTTTTATACTTTGGTTTAAAATGGTGGTCCTTTATGGAATTATTTAGACTTTTTTTTTGTTCCCGCAATTATTAAAAGATTTGTTATAGGAATTGGACACTTTGTGTGAAGGTGATGTCTACCGTTTGAATAGCTCGATGCCCACCCGGGCGGTATGTTGGATTTTCAATCAAATGGATTCCGTAACACAAATGGAAAACAAAACAAGGAAGCTTTATGAATTTCTGGAATGGCTGTGTACTGAAAATACGCCTCATAATATATTTATGACACCTGACCGGGTTAAGTCGCAGAAACGTTTAAAAATATTCGTATATCCACGTGAAAATTTTTGTGTCGTCAAAGACTTCAAAGCATTCAACATAGGATTCTGCGAAATGTCGGGTTATATACCAGTGGGCGGTAAGCTTTTTTTACACTATATTGTAAGCAAATAAAAATATGTCCGTACTCTTCTTTCAGATAAGCAACTTTTTGATCAATTAACTGAAACGCAGGTCTTTAAAAGAATCGACGAAGAAATTGGTTTAATTTTCCCAAAAATCCTTAATTATTTTGAATCAGGAAGACCATAAAAACATCAATATACCGTCCTTAGCGTAGTATTCAACAAAAACAAAAAATTATGATTTTGTGTTTACGAATCCTTTACCTAGACTTTCCTTTTTAATCACTTTAGTATTGGCTGTGATGCAATAATCAACCTGTTTATCGCCGGACTGATATTTAATCAACTGAATTAAATCATTTAAATTATTCGTGAGCAACGTGGAACGTATGGTAGCAAAAAAGTCCATCATATGATGTAAATTGTGTCTGCAATCAAAGCAAATAAAATAAATTGTATACGATGCAACTAAGAAAAATATGTTTACATTATTAATAAAATGGGACCCAAAAGTTCTGAAGTTTTGTACAAGTGATGTATATAAGCCCTTGTATGCTGTTGACAAGCCAGGCAAGAGCAATCTTCAAGCAGCGGAACGAATTCTTCTTTAAGGCTGTAATCGAAATTAATTTTTCGTATAATTTACTTTTTCGAATCCTTAATATAAATAATAATCGAATACGTCAATCTCTCTTATTTGTTTTTCTTTTTCTTTACTACGTGATGGAAGCTTTCACCCATTTGACAAAAATATTTTATGATTATGCTTACCACTCATCCGTTATGTCAATAAAAGGTCCTTCCGCTCTTGCCTCGCTAACTTGTTTTTGTTTGTTGTAAGTAAATACTAAAGCCTTAAAATTTATCGCCGCACAATATGCGTAGGATGAATCGAACATATCAACGCCCAAGTTTATTAACTCAAGCATCACCAAAGGCGTATAAGCTCCGGGTAGCATTTTTGGTTTTTCAAAATCCAATTCTTTTATACAATGCTCTACTATTGGTATTAATTGATCGCAACTTACTTCACAAGCAGTTAAACCGTAATTGTGGAAACCTTCAAATATATAACCACTGCACTGACTTTTCGTTTTAATATGCCTTATAGATTGTGAACGTGCCTGGGCGTTATAACCGCCAACAACAGGGGCAAAAAGAAAGGCATCTTTTAATATTGGTGATTGCTGTTGCCTCTCGCAGCAATAATTCATGAATTGCTGAGTACGCTCTACGGACTTTTGTATTCTTTTCTTGGCGCTCTGCCAATTGGTGTCGGCATCATTTAGGCTTTGATAGATATCCGGCTTAAATATTTCCACTAGATCCATATATTTTTGTGCAGTAAGTGCGATTTTTCCACGTCTTGTAAATAAAGGCACCATATTTTTATCATTCAACCTGCTAGGAGTTATCTCGCAGGGATCTCTTATCGTTAAAAAGGTCAGATAATCTTTAAAACCAATATAAGTTGATAGTCTATTAATGCCAGCAGCTTTGGATTCCATTAGAGCTTCACTCATATGATCCATAGTAGCCAAAGATAATAGTAATACTTGCTCATCTTGCGTAACACGATCAAATACATCACGCGATAAATATGGAATGCTTCCCCCCTAAATTAAGATTACATATTAGCATATTATTCATATAGTAATGTTGTTTTATGAAAGTCACCTTTGTGACTTGTAACAGCAACGGTGTTTTGTACCGTTTACCCGATTCATTATGTACTAAACAACCTAAACGACCGGAATTTTTACTTATATGTTCTACAACAAACTTCATTTCGAAATTATATTTTCATTTAAGATAAACCATGTGAAGCGTGTAAAATATCCCGCTTTTTTATGAAAGTCTACTTACTATTATTAACCAGAACGTTTTTTGGAATGTGCAAATAACAAACTGAAACGAAACGTATAACAAACCGGATACACAAAAGAAACGACCGTGTATTTAGTTGTATCTCATTAAAACTATGACGTTATTCAAATTACAAAAAGTAATTAATATTATCGTTATAATAAAAAAAAATTCTTTTACTAAAGCAAAAAAATAATGATGAACACTGAACGGGTACATTTTTGATGAGTAAAAAAATGCAAAATAAGATTAGTAAAAACCTTAAGTTAATCTAAATAATAAAAAAAGCACTAACGAAGTTTTGTGGGGCTTTTTACTAAAAAGAGTTGTTTGATTTTCTTAATAGTCGTACCGTCAATGTGTGAAGTAAACCGACTAAAATGACATGGTTAAGATGTGGTTGGCGTAATTTTGTCATTAAAAAAGTAATTGATTAACGTTTGAATCTCCCGTACGATAGTTATCAATTATGACCGGCAATATCTTAAAGTTAAAAAGTATATAAACCATTTCTCTCTACGACACAATAGACTAATTAGCCTTTAGATATTCGAATCAAATTCTTTTCATTTGTATAATGTTAACATATATTAATAGAAAAAATGTTTAAAAATTTTTTCGGATAAGATCTTTAAGAAACTTTTTGCTGCACAAATAGTAAAGGTGACTTAATTTCACTTAATTAAAGAGAATTCGTTTTAAACGCTTAGAATCAGATGGACGCATTTCTAAAAAGTGTTTAGTTTCGATTAGTAATCGTTTTATTCGGATTCATTATTCGGTAGAGGTGGTTATGAATTCATAGTTGATAACTACTAGCGTTATGAAAATATAAGGAAGAAATGAATTCGATTTTAACCGGAAATTGTTCAAAGAGAAGCTTATATGCCGAGTTTAAAAAGAAGAAAATAAAGATTTGGCCGGGAAATTTGATTTATTATGTTAATTAATGTAAATTATTGGTTGCACAAAGTTATGCCCCTCTCTTGACTTAACCACTGGCGTAAGGAAAGTTCAGTCAAATATTTATTATTGGAAATTTGCAAAATAGGAGTCAAGTAATAGGTGAATGTTAATTTTTTGATTTCGAAAAAAAGTATTCCACAATCTATGGGGTTATCATCGTTGATGTCACACGATTTAATCGACCACATTCAGCACGGAACACAATCTCAACATTTCGCAACATTTTATATTCGAACCTTGTTTAGTTTTCTCAAGGAATTCATTTATGAAAGCAATTAAAGATTTTCTTAATCAGAAATGGAAGAGCTTTAGTTTATTTTGGAGCATTTTTTTTCGTTCATTATCGTAAAGATAAAAGTAAAGAGCGTTTCAAACGTAACGAAAAGATTTGATATATAATTGTCTTATAAAATATTGCACCTTACAGCCTTAGCACATTTCTATTGGTTTACTTCTCTTTTTCTTAATAAGTTTCTCTTCTCTCACTACATTAGACATTTTTTTTAATCATCGTAAAACAACATATCTCTCTCTAGCTCTCTTTCTCGCTCGTGCCATCTCGCGGTTATACTCTTGATGACGTTTGTTTAAATAAAACAAAACCAATTATATGTAATATAATTTCTTTTTCTATCTTTTTCCGCTCTCGATTTTTTTTCCGTTCACATCAATAAGTTTTTTCTTTTACACAATTGCTTTCGTGTGCGTGTGTATCTGCTTTTTGCACTTATTACATGCTTAGATATATATATATATATAAATGAATATATGTGCATGTATGTTCATGTATCGAAAAAGGAAATTTAGTACGGCCATGTGTGCCGAAATTTTTGGTGTTGCACAAAAATTAAAAAACAGTTTGAATCTAAGCGTTGAACGGTGTGTTTAGCGTTGCCTTAGTTTGTTCCGTTCTTAGGAGCGGTTTGTACGATGTGCGATGTGTTTGTTGGTCTGCTTAATGTTTATCCATTCAGTGTTTTTTTTTTCATGCACTTACTCGGTTTTAGCTTATCATTATAGATCGTATTGTGCGTTCAAAGAAAATTTCGTTTTATTATAAAATATTTAATAATCCCACCTACACACGTATATGTATATATAATAATACTTATATTATATACACTTACATACCTACCTATATATATGCATGTGTGTGTGTGTGTGTGTGTGTGTGTGTGTGTGTGTGTGTGTGTCGTGT
>CCAG010019561.1:0-33588 GCA_001077435.1 Glossina morsitans morsitans | reverse complement strand
CAAGTTATCCACACTTATATATATATGTCTTGATATTTTACTTTTGCACAACCGCAATTTGAGTTCTTAAATTGTTGCTACATATCGGTTTGATTTGCAAAATATTTTTATAACCATCACCGATAGATGAGAAGTATATTCATTTTGGGAAAACATTTGCAACGCCCAGAAGTAAGCTTCAGAGACCATACAAAGTGTATATAGTCGTGATGAGCATTAAACTTTGGATCGATCTAAGTATATTCATCTGTCCGTCTGTCTAAGTTCTGTTGTTAACACAGAATAAAGCTGCCAGCTTCACATTTGCCAGAAACATTGGAAGTTTGTGCACTCAAATTGGTATTGAAAATGGACCAAATCGGTCAAAGGGCACGCCTAGAATACCTCATAAGTTGAGATTACCTCTGTTTTCAAGAAGTAAAGAAAAATTGCATTTTTTGCTCATCACTTACAAACTGTACCGGATAAAAATATATGAAGACTTATTTTGAATGTGTACTCTATGGGTGATGGTTTAGTATCTGCACAGAGACGGGAACGATTGGATACGCATCCCCAATATTTTTTACTAAACCAGTCATAATCCAGTATATCATTCTTCCAGTATATAAGTACTTGGCCAATTTCAAGTTCGGAATGCGCCTGCGAATGTGCCTTTCTTCGTTTGTCCATCATGCAAACATTCTCCTATACGTGAAAATACAAACGGATATGAAAGTGAGCACGCCTACAACATTTGCACATCTGCCCAACAGAAACTGGCAACACCTTTGGTTTCCCCTGTTCTTTGCTTGTTACTTGTAATGCACAGCAGATGCATGATATAAATCTCTATTTTTATCATACAACAAAACCAGCCACGCCCACGTGATATTATAAATGAAATGTAGACTTTTCCCTTTTTTTATTCCTTTTAGCATAACGATAATGGGTATAAATGATTCGCCCCCGACCGAATATAATTTTCTTAGTTCGTGTAATTATGTATTACTTTACACGCTTATGAATTACTGTTTATTTAAATGCTTCCTACAGCCGTTAATAGGTTTTGAAAACATTGAATTTTCTTAGTAAATTTTATTATTTCATTATTTGTTTATTCTTTGTGGAAAATTTTAATTACTTGCAAAAAGGAAAAATTGTTATTTCTTTTTTTTTCCTATTGTTGCATTATTTGTTTAAGCTTACGTGTGTTCAATAGTTTTCCTCTTTTGGAATAACGTGATCAGTAATATCACCAGTGTTAAAGTAATTATAATTATATTGTTACATATCTTATATTATATTGTCATATCCTACGGCATTAGTGGTGCGCTGTATTGCGAGTTTGTGCGAATGTGTGCAACACCCACAAGGACTGGAGGTTGATTGAGCTTTCATTTTACTGATCGATTCAGAATCACTTTCTTATCAATTCGGAACAACTTTCTTACTCGATTTAACCTCGTCCGTCGCTCTGTCCATCTGTCCATGTATTTTTGCATTAAACCTAAAATGTTTTGACGCAATAACAAACTCTCTCGAAAATGAATTGATTCATACAATTCTGATGACTATTCCCTATACAAAATTAGATGAAGGCGTTACAGGACATATGGACACTGCATATGAATAATCCGTTTTCATGTGTAACTAATTTTTTAAAAAGCAATTCTTACAAGATTAAGAATCGACCTTTTCATTAACTTCTTAACTCTGGGTTATAGTTGGCGAAGAGATGTAGGGCGTTTATTTGTGGGCGTGGCTATTATAACTACATACTAATTAATGCTTAGTATGAAGTTAAACTTACAAGAGTGATTTGATTTCTTTAGTGATACAGAATTTCTGTGCAGACTCGTCCTCTAAATCGTTTTGTATTCTACTCCAGTTGTGATACAGGCTGTATTAAATTCATGCGGAAGTATGTAACCCGGAGAAGGGCTTCAAATAGACCTGTTATATATCGATCAATTGAGCAATGACCCTGTCCGTCTGTCTGTGGTCTGTCCTTGAAAACTTGTGTTCACGGTAATGGTCGCAATTTTGGAAATTTGGTACACTGACATGCTTTAACCCAAGCATTAACGCTCTTGAAAATCGTTTGGAACGGTTCATAATTTTCAAAATTTTCTCTGTAATAACGGTCCTAAGAAATCTGAATCTTTATATAGTAAAAAGGTATAACATTTAACGTTCCAGGGTGAAAATTAGTTAATAGCAGTAAATTTGAACCGCGTAGGTCTATTTTTTGGATACCTCCAATATGCGGCCTTTCACCGAAACTATGCCTTTATATGAAAATAATGTGTTACTTCTGGCGCATTATTACCCGAGCGAATTAATAACGGTATTAGACAAAGAGGTGTTGGATATCCAATAGTCGGCCTTGCCCGACTATAATGTTCTCTCTTGTTTTTATTTTTTCATCATTTGAAAACGTTGTGCAGCGAGAGTCACATTCGATGGTTTCAATAAGTTGTTATATGTCAAAAGTTAGTTAAAAGGCGTTGCTCAGGAGAAAGGTAGATTCGTTCATTGCAATAAACTTTAATTAAAACATGCTGCTGTTGTTATTATAATGGAAAGAAATATCCCCAACAAAGAATTATTTTGTACAAATTAAAACTGTAAGAAAGAGCAAAAAAAAAAATGACGAACACAAACACACAAACGAAAAAAGTTAATTCAGTATAGCAATGAAAGAAGAAGAAGAAGACGAAGAAGTGAAAGAAGAAACGTAAATCCAAAGTTAATGCCACTGCATCCAGCGAAGGGTGGAAATGAAACGCATGAAGGTGAACGCGTACAAATCGAGAGAGTTGTTGACGTTTTAGCCCAAGGGAAAAACCTACAAACGGATGACATACAAAATAAAATATTTTCTTTTTCTCTTTTGTAACAGTTACTGCTACTTAAATATACAAAGCTTAACGTGAAATGCATTTAAAAACTCTTGTAAGAGAAGCTTCGAAACAAAGGGTAAAAGAAAAGCATGTTATAGTAGACAGGCTGTTAAGGAATTTGCAAACAATAAAACTTACGTCTTTCCAAATCTTTTTTAATGCCCATAGCTTACGAAGAGAAATTGAACTTGAATGTAAGCGTTCATGTAGAAGGGAAGATGCATTTAATTGTGTGTTAAGATGTTTAGCGTTTAATAAATCGTCATATTTTCATCATTGTCAGCCTTTGCTGTCATGATTTACGACACGACATAACCTCAAGTGTTTCCAAACATAACTCTACGGAATATTTGCTGCTTACTGCTGCTTATGAATGAAATATGCGCAAATGAAATTTCAATTTGGAAAAAAAAAAGGGAAAAGCGAAAGAAGGCGCAAAAAACATGTAAAACAGGAGGAAAAAGAGTTCGTTTGACATGACAGTTGTACAAGGATTTTATTAAGTTTTCTTACGTTCTTTGACTGTTGGCGAGAATTTGTGACATACATTTGTTAAAATAACCGGAAAGTATTAAGCGTTTTCCGACTTTAGTATGCAATCTGAAAACAGTACGACAGGCAAAGAAATACATTCACTAAAGATTCGTTGTGGCTACTGAACAAGTGTCACCTCCTAAGTAGTATGCCATTTGCCCCGATGTAAGCTTTAACTTTATCGCTTCGTCAAAGGTTAAAGTTTGTAAATTTTCGTTTTCGTTCTGTCACGACTTTAACGTGATGGTCTACGCTGGGCTCTGCATACCGGACCGACCCAGTCTGTTTCAATGCAATGAATTACAAATAGGAGCTAAATCTGCAGAATTTGGTGGTTGCAAAATCAAGTCGGGTCATGTTTGATGAATAAGTGATGAGAGAAGATTGTTTCTCGTTGAAATGTATGTGATTTGTTTTAGTTTTACTATTCGACTGACCCAGTAACACCGAAATAAAATGTGCTTGTTATAATTTTACACTTTCCAAGACAGTCAAGTAAGATGTGTCCGTAGCAAAAAGCTCTTCTATTCACGTGATTCTATTCTGAAGTAGTGAGTCCATCTTTTCCCCGCCTTAATCTTAACAGAATTCTTCGTTGAAGTGGCCAAGAAAAAAGGAAAGCATTTTGCTCAATTGTAACCGAACGCGGTAGTCATCTTGTTCACAGCTTTGTTCCTAAACACAAACTTATATAGGGCCGCTGTTCGCTCACATATCTATTTTTGAAACGTTTGATATCAAATCACGTAATTTTCAACTGGTTCTGGAGTTTTTAATATTAACGGCATCCATTATTTCTGCTTACGCACCCACGGAATTTAAATTAAGCCAATCGACGAAGAGAATCCTGGAGACTGGCTGTGGAGATAGACGCACGTACCATTGTTGATCTATCTAGTTCGGGAGATACTGGGGTGGGGGTGGGGGGGTTTAAATTTTTGCCTCACGGACACTCCGAATTTATTATACACTCTTGATAGCATTTCTGTCCGCCATGTTTGTAATTAACTTATACAGATCTCTAATCCTTTAACATAGTTTCAAACGTTTCACATTAACACATTAAAACATATAATTTGTTATATATATATCTTTTTTCATTATGCACTCGCGCCAGAGACAATGTTTTGCCTTTTTTTTCGATCAATTCACATTTTTTCCTTACAAAAATTATCCGTACACGTTTTGTCTCTGCGGTTTTCCATCATCACAACAAGAACTTGTTAACGTCAATGATTTTTTTTTGCGAGTGAGACCAACAATGCCACTCATGCAAGTTTGTAACAAATATTACAAAATACAAACACATGTAACAACTTCCGAAGAATCGGGTTTATTATCTTTGTGGGTGCATTTGCAAGTGCAGTACTCATCATAAAGTGAATATATTTTTTGTTATCATAAAATCTTGCAAAGACTTCCATGGTCATACTTGTGCACATCTTTGTTCGCCTGTTCATCTCTTAGTATGTCCGTCTGTCCTTTGTTATTGAAATACACGCGGTCGTCAAATTTGAAATAAAAATTTCGAACTTGGGAAGTTGGTGAAAAGTCACAAATTCCATATGATTAGTTCACTATTACGCTCACAATAGTTAAAGAGAAAAAGAACGTTGCAATGCTCAAGAGATAAATTAAAAAAAAAAATTTCGGAAATTTCAGATAAAAGTGCAAGCGCTTAACCAGAAAGTAAGTGTGCAAAATTTTTATATGCTAATTTCAGATCATTCGCTTCACATTCATTCGCTTTGAAGCAACTTTCTCACTTTCCTACTTCTTGTTACGGTATAAAATACTAATTACTTCTTGCACTTGTGTGGAGAGTGTGAATAATTGAATTTTTTTTTTTTTTTTTTTTACTTCACTACACAACAAAATCAAATGTATATTATTTTCGAATAACATAACCAAAAATGGGAAGGGAAGTGCCTAATAAAATTCATAAAAGGAAGTAAATATATAGAGAGAGAGCATATAAACAAGAGTAATATTAAAATGAAACATAAAATAAACGCAGTGCAACAAAAAAAGGGAGAGAGGATTTTTCATAACAAATTGCAATTCCTTTACTTCTCGCTAAGCCCTTGGACAACAAAATACTTCAAAAGAGTTAGAGTAAGATTTGGCGATGAGTTTTTTTCAAACAACACACACCCTACAAGCTATATTATTCATGAGTTTGTGTTGGTCCCGACCGTAACTATGTTCCTAAGTTATCAAATTTTCCACATCTACGGTAAACACTAAGGATTTCATTCGTCTTTTTCCCTTAAATAACATGTTCAAAAGGAAACAAAAAAAAAAAAAACAAAAACCGAAAAACTATTTTTACTTTTCCTAAAAAAAAAAAGAAGAAAACTGAAACTATGAACAGAGAACAATTTTGTATTCATTTGTTCTGCAAATGAATAACATTTTTTCATAACAAAAAAATTTCAATGTAAAGAAAGAGAAATATTTAATATTTAATAGGAGAAAAGCATTTTGTAAAATAAATTGCTTCTCATTGCAGCATATCGCAGCAGTTGTGCTTCGTACTTTTATCAAATAAATACACCGTAGTTAATATATTCTTCACTGCAGTAAAGTTTTTTTGGTTGATGTCGAACTATATACTCCGTATTAAGCACATGTCGAGCTATACTTTCTTTAAAAAGCTCTAGTTTTCCTTTTAAAGCTCTTGTTTTCCGGCTCTTAGGGTGAAAATGTGCGCTGAAAGCATGAAATTATTATTACTTTATAGGTGAATCCATTCATGTGTGTCATGTGTGTTCAGACTGTAAATATCTTCCGCTATATAACACATCATCTCTGTTTCTTCCATCAAATATATATCCGGTCAGTCGTAATTCGCTTGATTGTTCTCAGGCGATGCCAGGTTATATAGGACTTGGTTGACAACTTCAAGTGTACAATTCCACTTGACTATCGTGTAACAAAATTGCAATTTAAAAATTTCCTTTATATGCAGAAAAAAGAAAGGTTTAGACACAAGGAAACTTCATGATCCTTTATGGACATATAACAATGTGAAGCAAGCGAATTTCTAAATTAATGCTATTGTGAGTTAGACAAATAAATGTAAATGAATTGCAATTTATGTTTGATAGCGATTCGAGTGGTGGTATACTCAGTTTAAGCGAATGTATGCAACAGCATTGTATCAATCAATTTGCAATCCGTGGGTGAATCAAGCTAAGCTTTGTCTGTCCGTCTGTCTCTATGCATCATGATCAGTTGTGTTCAACCTAAAGGTCACTGACGTTGTTTGGCACAAGGAAGAGCGCTATTACGAGTGGTTCCGATCGGATCACTTTTCCGAGCACTTTTCATATAACGCATCTATTTTTAAAAGTCTGTACACGAATAACTATATCAAACGAAATAGCGTAAGTTACTTAATGGTGGACAGTGGGCCACTATTGTGTTTTTACTTGTTTTTACATATGGGATACTATATGCTTCCATGCTTCCAATGCCTGGCGACATCTTTTTACTTCACAAACTTCCAACCGACTCTTAAGAATCCTTGGGCTCTATTAGACGACAGATGTCATGCGTGTAAATGCAAAGTGAGTTTCATTGCCCCTTACCAAAAGTTTGGTAAATCTATAGTTTTTCAAGCAGATGACGTATGAATGTTGGCATCGGAGAGTGGGAAAACTAAGCTCAGTTTATATAGCTATGAGGGTATAGTAGGTCAGCGACTTATATCGGTGAAAATGATAAAGTAATGTACACAACGGTCAAATTCGATTATTTGGACCTTTCTCTACATAAAATGACAGTTTTCTATTTAGTGTTTCTGAGTTCTTCAGTGTATGCAGAGAGTAATCATGGGACTCTCAAAATTGCATTTTCGACATTCATTGCTTTTATTGAGGGATTTGAAGAAATCTTCTGCAGAAGCCTATCAAACGTTTTTAAAAGCTTACGGTGCTGCTACTCCTTCATATACCAACTATTGGTTTTCGATTCAACGGTTTGTAAATGTTGATTTTCATGTCAATGACAAAGAACAGCCTGAAAGAAGAAAAAAGTTCGAAGACAATGAACTGCGAGACTTATTGGACGAAAAAAGCACAAATCTTCAACGGACTTTCCAATACCTTAGCGCTTGGTTTAATGAATATTTGTAGACGTTCACATGCTATGGGAAAGATCCAAAAGGAGAAAAAACGGCTACCATACGTATTGACTGAAAATGCCATTCTAAATCGTTTCAACATCGCGGTTCCTTGCCAGTACCGTATTGTAATTAGTGGTTAAAAGTGGGTCTGCCACCGCAATCCCAAGCGCAAGAAGTCATGGGTTAGTTGAGGAGAACTATCCACCTTGATACCGAGGCGGAATATTCATGGCCATATAGTTTTCCTGTGCATATGATGCGATCAGCAAGGTGTAGTTTATTATAAGCTGCTAAAACCGAATGAAACCATTACTGCAGATGTCTACCGATGTCACTTGAACAATTTGAATGTATTCTTATAGGAAAGATCAGCAATAGCGGCTAACAGACGCAAATTCATCTTTTTGCATGACAACGCTCGGCCACACATTGCAGGATTTTTTCAATGCTGCACTGATCTAGATCGAATGAAAAGTTCTGGCACCCCCCCCCCCCCCTCCCCCTTGTACTCACCAGACGTGGCGCCTTCTTATTACCGTTTCTTCTGACTGATGCGTCGGTGCATCGTTTCGCCGGCACACGGTTTTGAAATGCTCAAGAAGTGCGGAAACGGGACGATGACTAGATGGCTGCTAAATCAATATCGTTCTTTCGACATCGTCCTGGAAAGATGGGGAAAGGTTGTAGAAAATGATAGAATATATATCGAATCAATTTTTCTCAATAAATGCCTTTTTCAAGCAAAAATGATCAAAATACCTGCAAGCACTTAATATATTCTACATTGCATGGTAGGCGGTACGTCGTAAGCAAAATGATTTTAAATATATAAAAAGGAACGTAGTTTTTCTATATGATTTAACTTGATTTTAGCCATTCGACTGACCGTGACGGCTTTTTATATCAAATAAAAGGCATACGTGTGTACGTGTGTAAAAAATGTAAACATTTTATTTATTGTTTGCCATGTAGGAAGAGCTTAACCATTCATCCAATCACTTTTCTTCTCGTTTACAAAGTTATTGATGGTTGGTAGATTTTAAATAACTTTCGATAAATTGATGGGATTTTAAAGTGAACGACAACTGCATTCAAATTTATTGATATATAGTCAGTTGATATCAAGTCCTTTGTGTAGGGTTTGAGTGAGATTATCTCTATTGTAGTCGTTAAAAACTACGAATAGAAGCAAAGTTAAATTGAAGATTCACATTTTATTGTGCCCACAGAAGGAAATTGACTGTACCGCTGCTCCTGTAGAATCCACAAATCGTATAGCTTCTTAATTGATTTCTTCTGAAACCGATCTGACCATGTCTTTCCTACGCACTCTTTATCGTTGAAATGCCCAAAGACACAAAAGTTATAATAGGAAACACATCTCAGCGACAACACAGATACCTCACAAGCCTCGAAGCATTTATATCTGTTCGGTTTATGGAACTTAACAAACTTATTTTTTAATAAAAGTGATATCGGAGCGTTTTCTTGTGCCTGCCCCTTTAGAATACCAGAATCGATACAAAATTAGAACAACTATAGTAAGAATCCATATTGTTTTCTTTTATGACTGTTGTCTGACAAAGTTGTGTAAATTAAAATAGAAAGTTAAAGAATGGCAAACGAACATTAGCTGATCAAATTTCATAATATGAATACTTCGCCTACAATACTGCCCAGGAAAAATTTAAGGCAAAAGCTTCAAAAAACTTGAGTTTACGAACTTGTGTTTGATAATTAAAAACATTAGCGCCTTAATGACATGGGAATTGGCAAAAACAAACTGCTTGAGGACAACACTAAGGTGAAAATAAACATAAGTTTCTTTTAGGCTTCTTCCTCTTTTTTAGGCTTGGGATAAGCGCACATCCTCTTTGGATGGATGTATGTAATATCTAGAACGACTTGAGCTAGTTTTACCTTTTATTACGCTGACCGATTAAAGTTAGCCCTATCTACCCATTTGTATGTCTATCTGTCCATTTGATTGATGGCTCCATACATATCGTTATTTTCGAGATTTCTTCATGAGAATTGGTACATTCACATGTTTTTAATCAATGAATGCTTCTCAGAGCGGATTCGATTGGGCCATTTTTGGGATCATTCTCCTCGTAACGGGACATTAGAATAAAGCTATTATATGAAAGAAAAGTGCCGTTTTTAGTATATTGTCATAAAAATCGATGAACAATAGCACCTTGTCATGTTAAATGAACATCGGAAGCTTGGATACGCCAGAACCATCCTTAAGTCCTAACAACTTCTTCTTGAAGAAGCAATTTCGATTGAGTCATGAGAAAGAGAACAACATAACAAAAGGAATAGAAACTCAACGAGTTCGAAAAAGAGGAGTTTAATAAGAATAGAAGAAATAATGATGAGTAATATGGAACAGCAAAGAATTACTTTCTAAATCAATTAAAAAATGTCTGTTCGTCTGTCCTTCTGCCTGTCTCCTTTTCAACTTTTGAGATATTTTGATGAAGTTCGGCTTACTAATGTATGTTCACGCACCTACGAATACTATTGAAAATGGTTCAGATCGTAATGATTTTTCGACCACTTCCCATATATCACCTTATTTTGAAATGTCGTTATCCTAGATAATTGTAGGGTGGTGCAGGGTATTTAATGGTGGCCCGTGTATCACTAAAGTGTTTTACTTGTTTTTGTTTTTAAAAACTATTAAGTTAAATAAACGCAGTGCTACTTGTATACAAATTAGCGAAGTAGTGCAATTAAGGAGCTTGTAGGGACATTTTGAGAAAGCATTGAATTAAAACATTTTAGTTTTACTATATCAATGCAAATGATGAACTCTATAACTCTAAGGCGAATGCATGAATATGTTTACTTTGTATAAAAGTTTATGCAAATATTAAAGAGATAAATGAATGAATGCATGAATGAATGAACGAAATGGTTAACTTAAATGTCCCGGGAACTATTTAAATCCATTTCTAAGAATACTCAATGTATAGTTTGAATATGAAAAGTTAAAACCTACATTGTAGCTGTTGTAATGCCGTGGTAAAAAGAGAGGCAAGAAAAAAGCAACACCATCAGCATTTGCAGTAGAAACAACGTTGAACTGATTCTTTCTTTTTGCCTTTGGCTTACTGGTGACAATTGACATGACATGAATCTTTCTTCGTCATGTTCATCACTTCTAACTTATGTGTTATCCATAATAAAAATTGTAGTACAGAAAGAAACCGAAAGGCGGCTACTAGAGTTGTCATTGACGATGTTAATATGTCGTATATTTGGTATATATGTATCGCATATGAAACAGTGTTGAATCGCTGATACAACAGAAATAAATCTGTGGTGTTTATGTTGCTAGCATGCATATCTGATATTTACAGATTTCGCTGTCGTCTCGATTCCATTTTTTCACTCTGTCTGCACATAGAATAAAAAAGTTTGTTTTCTGTTTTTTGCGTGTGTTGTCCATAGCTTATTTATTACGTTACATTTATTGGTTTATCTATCTATACCACTGTCGCTTAATGTTTTCGATTCAATTTTAGTTAGCAAATGTCATTTAAGTTTTTCTATCTTCTTGTTTGTGGTCTAAACTCAGTGCTGTTTACATTGAATAGTTTTTCTTTTTTTTTTTTTGTTAAAATTGAAATGAACCATACATATGTCAAAGGAGGCTTAGAAGACATGTACGCCGAAGATGAGAAACGTAAAGGATTATTATATTAATATTTGGATTTTCCTTTTCTTTTTAGTTACATTTCTGGTTTTATAGGATTGAAGAGAAGTTCTAAAAAAAAGTTTTAAAGTCGATTTTGTTAAAAAAAGCTTAGCCTTTTATGAGATATTACATAAGATATTATGTTCATCCTAAAAAGGATTCTACTTACCTTTTTATGCCCATCACCGAAGGATGAGAGGTATACTCATTTTGTCAAAACGTTTGCAACGCCCAGCAAGAAGCTCCAGAGTCCACACAACCTATATGTATCCTTGACCAGCACCAAATTCTAAATCGAAGCATGTCCGTCTGTCTGACCGTCTGTGTAATGTCTATTGTAAACATTCTCCTGGTCGCAAAAATGAAGCCATCGACTTCAAATTTGGCAAACACATTGGAAGTTCTTGCACATAGGTTTATATTGCAAATGGACGAAATCGATCGAAGCACCAGCATCCAGTAAACTGAGAACATCTCTGTTTTTCAAAAGTAATGAAAAATTGTTTTTTTGATCATTACTCATAAACTATAGCAAATAAATGTACAAAAATTTGCAAGCGTATGCTAAGGGCGATGCTGTATTTGTACACGAAAATGGAAAAAATTGACCACGCCTACCCAATGTTATAATGCATGAAAATTTAATTATTTTTTCAATGCCTTTATAACGCGCAGGAACAAGCTTCAAAAACAGCATAAAATGTAGAAATTCTTGGCCGGTTTCAAATCTTAAAAGCACCTAAACATGTCCGGCTGTTCGTTTACCCATCTGTCCGTTTGCGCAACTTCACAGTATTTGTGGTAGCTAAAATGAAGATATCGCCTACAAATTTGCAAACGAGTTTCTAAGTGACTTTCCAAGGACATGCCTACAAAGCCCACACGTCTACGTGAAATATATTGTATAGCATGAAAATTTAGTTATTTGCTTCTTTTGTTTTCTTTTGGGGTAAACGGTGATGAATACAAGAGACTCGGTTCCGACCGAACTTGTCGATGCTTTGCAAATTTTAAACAGAGTCGTACGGACACCGACAATGCTGAATACTGTGATCGCTCGAATTCGGCAGTGGTTCCAGAAAACATAAAAGATGTGGACCAAATCATTTGGGAAGTCCGAAAAGTGAAGCTTGAGGATGTCAAAAAAGAGGTCATTCACTATTTCGCATGAACATTTGTTCATGAGAAGGTTATGTTGGAAGTGGGTGTCGCCTGTGCTCGCACCAGACGAAAAACAATGCGTTTAAGCCGCTTAGGTGAAATGCGTGTGCATGGAATCATCACTACACTCCAGAGCCAAATTAGCAGTCAACAACTGGCGAAAGCTGTCCAAAGTAACCAAAACCACAAAAGTGGACTGGCCCACACTTTTGGGTGAGCACAGTTTAATATTCATCGAATATCTTGAAAAGGGACGAAGAGTCAAAGTGAATCCCATTAATAAATCGATTAGATGCAGAAATCAAGAAACATCGGCCGGCTATATCGGGAATTTATTGAGTGATGTGATATTTATTGGATTTCATGAAATTTCAAATATTTCTTTCCCTCACATTTTTATTCGTTATCAATAAATTGCATATGCAGTTCTTTTGCAGAATTCGCATTTCTATTTCAAATAAATAGCTTTTTTTCTGCCCCCCCCCCCCCTCTTCCGCCCTACTCCTAACATTTAAATAAGATTTTTTAAGCTCAATACAACGGTATCTAAAAAAATTCCTTCTTTTTTTAATTCGCTTTTGCTTCTGAGCTATGAATGTTAACGTGTAAAAGTGTGATAAGAGAGTAACGAAAAAATGAAATATTCGAAAAAGAAGAAAGAAAAGAGTGGAAGGAAAGAACATATAAAACAAAGTTATTGCCACTTGCACCCAGAGCTGTTGAATGAATGACTGAATGACATACATTTTGAAACGAAAACGTTTAACACGAACATTTAGTCTGAATTTTTAGGTAATATTATCGTTATCGCTTTCTGTCCCCGCCATTGCGGAAGCCAGGATTCCTCTGCAACAGCAGACGTCAGACGCAAGCATTGTCGCAATCAGTTCAGCTAAAGCAGCATTCTCTTAAATTTTTATACCCCATATCACTTATGGTACACCAACTTTCTGGTGATATATGCAATACCCAGAAGAACTTATTTTATTTTATTATACCCATCGATAAAGAACCACTTTCTAAATCGAATTGAGCCTGTCTGTCCATCTTCCCGTCTTCTTTCCTTATGTTCAACGTACAGCCCGTAATTTCTGCGATATTTTGACGAAATTTAATACACTGGTGAATGCTTTTGAAAATGATTCGAATCGGATCACATCCTATATAACGCCTTATTTTCAAAAGTCGTTATGTGAATAACTGTAGAGCGGTAGTGGATTGTGACTTACTACAGTTTTTACTTGTTTCGTTATGTTATCATTAAAATTTATTTATTTTAAAGAAAAAAATCCTACATTAAAATACAATGAGCACTGTACGTTATGACTGTCGACCCTACTTTTAAACAAGGAAGAAAATATTTTCGGTGGTGACCAAACCTTTTATACCCATCACTGCAATCCTAAAAAAAAAAGGGAAAAGAGGTAATTTTTCTTAATCTGTAATGTACAGTGGCCTTCCTTTTTTTCGAACAGGAGCGGATAATCATATGGACAGACGAACGGACGGACACGTTCAGCTGCATTTCGGATTTGAAACTGACCAAGAATTTATATACATAATAGAGATTTTGAACGTTGCTTGTGTGGATTATAAAGGTATAAACAAAACATGAAATTATGGCACACTAAAAATTGAGTAGGCGTGGCCGAAGTTTTCCATTTTTGTCGAGTTACTAGAACATTGCCCATAGAGTATACGTTCAAATTTTTGTAGATATACGAAAAAACCGATTTTTTATTCCTTTTGAAAAATAGGGATGTTCACACTTTACGCAATACTGCAGGAGTTTCCTTCGAGCGATCATGCCCATATTTAATACCAGCTTGCGTGCAAGAACTTCAAATGTTTCTGCGAAATCTAAAGTCGATAGGTTAATTTTTGCGGCCAGAAGAATGTTTACAACACACAGTACCGCTGTACGGACACAGGGACATGCTTAACTCGATTCAGAATTTGACGTTTATCAAAAATATATGTACTTTGTGGAGTAGATGAAACTTGCTTCTGGGCGATGCAAATGTTTTGACAAAATGAATATACCGCTCATTCTACAGTGATGGGTTTAAAAAAACGTGGGTAAATTCACTCCCTAAGAAAATTTGTGTATATACGTTTCAAACATGTGAACAACCGAATCGATTGAAGGCTTCTTCGCACACTTGTAAGCACAAAATTATAATTGCAGTCCATCTTCTTATGCATATCGTTTATTTGGTGCGAGTCAATGAGCCGAGTAATTGAAATCGTTATTTACTTTAAGCAACTAACATCGTTTACTATTTATTACTACCTAACGCTCTTTCTATAGCATTCATTTTCAACGAATTGGTAAATCAATAGAAATTGAATACGAAAAGCAATTTGCGCTGCTCATCTGTTAAAAGCGCTTAATGGAATTTTCAATTTCATTCTGTAGTGTGTCCAAGTTTTCTTTGCTTTTAATTGGCATTTTATGAGAAATATTTTTGTTTTTTTTTGGAATTTTTGTTTTTAGTGGAATGAAAAAAAAAAAAGATTGTATGTGACTTTGGTTTGCGTTATTAAAACTTCTTTTGAAAACCTTTAATATGCTAGAAGGCAGGGTTCAGAAGAAAACAGTGATTAAAAATCGCTTTGAAGACAACCTATGTTTGCAGAGCAGATATATATTTTTTTTAAATATCACCAATTGTTCAGGAATAATCCCTTATTCGTGTAACACGGTGATGGTCAGAAAAAAAAAGGAAAGAGAAAGAAATAAATAGCTGACGGCCGCAACCTAGTGGGTGTAGGCCCAATCGATTGACCACTCACTGTAACTAGGACAAAAATAAACTTTATCGTGCTTGAGATTTAAAACACGCGAACACTGACTTGGTAGTCACGATGTTCACCTGTTCGGTTATTCATGCGGATATTCATTACGATTAGGAAAATTTAAGAGCGTGAAGCGTTTGTACAATCATAAGAAAGTTATATAGTTTTTGAAGGGAATCTTTCGACAACAAATTCGTGCATAAAAATTCTTAGACAGAAACGTGTCAATCTCTTTCCAGCGACTTTTTCGAACTAATAGTGAGACGTTCGCAAACAAAATAGAAACTTTTGAAAGAGCGCGAGAATAGAAGTTGAAAACCGATTGTAACATTGCCTTTTCGTTATTGGACGATTTAGTCCTCCAATTCCTCTTGTTGTTTCTGTGTCAAGGGCTTACATCCAAAGAAACTCAAGTTCGGTAATCATTTGATTTGCTTTTTATATCGATCACCGAAGGATGATATGCCGAAACGTATGCAATATCCTGAAGGAAATCTCAAAGAGCATATAAAGCGTAGATATCCTCAATCAGTAACAAACTCTAAACCGGATTAAGCATTTCTCCTTGTCCACTTACGTAATGTATGTGCTGAACATTCCCCTAGTCGCAAAAATAAGCTAAGTGCTTCAAGTCTGGCAGGTGGAAAATTAAAAGGGCTTCAGAGACCCTATGATGTCTACATATTATAGATTGGTATCAACTCTTTACCGTTCAATGCGTCCGCCCCTCTATCTGTTTACTGCTGCGGTAAACGTACTCATGATGGCAAATGTGGAAATATCTGCTTCCGGGTCGATAAATAGATTTCCACTTTTATTTCAGAAAAATAGCCATGCCCCCGCCCGATATTATAGAGCATCGAAATTTGGTTTATACCGATTATGATTTTCTTCTTTCACCACCTACGGACGTAACAAAACCGTGTGTGTGACATTTTGTGAGGATCATTCAAAAATTTAAAAATTTCGAAAACATATATTTTTGATTAGCTCGAAATTCTGGAATATTTGGCCATATCCTCTAATTTTATCTGCGGCTATTTATACTCTATTTGCTGTTGTTAACCATTACAATCGAAATGAAAGCCTCAAATATCGCAGCTACGTTGTCTTCGCACCATAAACTTACACTCGATCTCTGACTACTGATCTAAAATACAGTGAAAAAGTGTCCAGCATTTCAGATGGACCGATTGAAATGTATTCGAATAACAACGTATTCTGTATTTATATTTAAAGCAATAGGTTGCTAAGAAATTCTTTTAGGCCTGACTATCACATTCACAGGTGCGCCTAAAGAGTGCGATTCTTAATAACATCTAAAAAGTTTTCTTTTATAAGGAACCCATCTCTGTTCATTTGACTTTCTTATAGCTTTGAATGGCACTCAATAATTAATGCTGATAATGATCGTTTTTGTTCGTTAATTATGAAAGATTACTTTTACTTAATGAACTAAATAAAGCATTACGCAAAATTAATTTTGTAATTTTTCCTGTACAATGCGAAACATAAAGAACTATCGGAAAGGAAAAAGCAAATGAATTTCGCAAAATTTCCATTCATTTCATGATGAGAGAGTTTCATCCATCCATAATACTATCAGAAATATACATATATATATATATATATATATATTATTTTTTTTTTTTGCTTAACTATTGTTTTGTTATTGCAGCTGTTAAGTGAAAGTTAGTGAACGCCTTCATTATGCAGAAAAGCAAGGAATGGAAAACTGTAATGTATGCTAATGTAAAATTAATGTTAATTTCTTACTTTTGCGCTTACAATCCACTTAGCGAACGCATGTATTCGTAAAACTATAGTGTGTGTTACCAGTTCACTAACCTAAAGTCCTTCTGCTATCTAACAATTCTTTTTTTTTTAGTGAACGAACTATCGCCATCTTCGCAATCATTCTGCTGCGAATAATTAAACGGTATCTAAGTGAGGATGCTTGTGTCTGATGATGATGTAAAAACTTTTTGTTTTATTCGGTAAATTTGATGGTTATTTCTGGATAGTGAAAATAAAGTAAAGTTTTCACATTCTCGTCGGTTAAGCGGAAAATGTTGATAGATAGTAGCAAAGAAATTCATATTCAGTGCATCATACCATGTCAGTACACGAATATTGCAAAATGTGGAGTATAGGCGTGTTAAGGGATCGGCCAAGAGCGCCATATGTTAGTTGAACTGGCTTTAGTACATACTTATATCAAACGTTTGATTTGTGTATTACGGACTGTAACCGTTTTTCTAAAAGCACGCTGCCTTGGAATAGATCCCGTTAGTTTTCAAATTTAATTTGTAGTCGTCAGCTGTTAATATATGTATCAAGTTTCAATTCTATGCTTCTAATATTGCAACCACGAGTATTCCGAAATCAGAGAACGAACTAACAGATAGGTATATTCGTTTCTATTAAAGATTTACATATATTTAGGCTGCCTAAGAACACATTATTGGTTGGGTATTGAATGTAAGAAATTAAACTAAATTAGACTCTGAAAATTTCGAAAGCAAACTGGGTGAAATATGCTTTTAATTTATTGTACGCTACACCACCTGTGGTATAGCGTATATATATATACGCTATGAGGACCCAAAGTCATCCCTCGTTTTGGCCACACAGTTTCTCCGTCTCTGATGGTTAAGAATAGACTAGGGAAAAATAATTTAGAGAGTGAGATAGGGAAAGTCGAGTTGCGTCAACCAGTGGCACTCACAATATATTCTTTCTTTTCTTTTGTTGGACGATGTGGCGACGTACTGCCGACTACACTACCGCCCTACACTTGGGTTAAAGCCATCCCGGAACCGCTTTCGCATTAATTCGAGATGGACTCTTATGAATTCTTGACCCTCATTACATCATTGTGTCTCTCCTGTCCTCCCATGAGATGGGAATTGGTATGTCACTTTCGCGTCGCCATATATCGAAGCATATCTTGACAGTACAAATCGAAACACCGAAAATACATTGAGGCAAATTCATCATTTATTAATATACCGAGCAGGTGAATCTGAATCGATCTAAGCTGGGATGTCCGTCTGTCTGTCTTCTTTTCTTGTGTAAAGATCGCAACTTTTATGATATTTTGAGGAAATTTGGTACACCGACGTGCTTTGGCCCAAGATCGAATGCTATTGAAAAGGATTTAGGTCGCTCCACTTTTTTCATCACTTCCCACATTTTGAAAAACCCATATGTGATTAACTGCATTAAGCGAAATGTATTAATGGTGGGCCATGGTCCACTGTCATGTTGTTCCTTTCTTCTATATTATGCAGTAGTATATACTGACATATAAAAAAATATATGTATTTTGATAAACAAATGAGAATCTTTCGCATAAGCTTAAATAATTTTAGCCGTGAAAAACTTAGGCTAATTTGGCATGTTTTCTTGCTTGTTTAAACGGAAAGAAAAAAATATAAAAAATATAAAAAATTTTTTTTTTTGGAAAATATTTTTCTCTTATAGAAATGATGACTAATTTCGCAGAACGGTCCCTGATATGGAATTTAAAAAAGTAATCGGATTGAAAGAAATTGTTAAGCGCTGGGCACTTTCTCCTCTATCGCTTTCGCTAAAGTTAATAATAACCGTTCTTTCTGTTCAAAAAGTCAAACAGTCAAACCTAGAATTAACAAATGAATGATACTCTCACCTCAAAAAACCACACTTAAAGGTCAATTTTCGTACAGATTAGATCTGTTTTGTTTACTTCAAAGTGGCAATAGTCCCTATCATCGAAATCGTTTCGTCGTCATATATGTGATTCATTCCGCTTGCTCACAACGTAACTGTGGGTTCATTGTTTTCGTAATAAATTTTAGCAATTTCCCTACTACAACTATATATGTATTGTAGTTCACAAAATGAGGTAAGATCCAAACAATAGATTGGGACGTAATTTGATCCAAATCTGAATCAAAAATATGCTTTATTTACGTTATACAAAATATAATTCCAATACATGCCAAAATTCAGAATTAAGAAGAAAATTTTGAAAATTTTCAACTGAATTGCACACAATCGATAGGAGGACAGAAGGACATTGTTAACTAGAGATCTTCTTCCGCTGAAGAATAGATATAAAATTTATTATACATACTTGAAGAAAAATCTAATATAAACCTTTCAGTCATTCTTGGATTTTGAAAAGAAAAATATAAAGTTTTCAAAGCAAAATTATTTTAATTAATCCAAGATGCATAAATCTCCTAAAGCACTTTGCTCACTGGTCACCCACCATTCATTCGTCGTGCACTCAATTGACAAAAATCAAATGATAAAAAACCCGAAAGGAAATTTTATGTATACCACTAAAAACTTTTTCCAATTTTCCACGTATTGTGTGAAGGCGTGAAAAATTCATTTAGAAAACGTTTCAAAAGCATTGACGTACTGCTCTGCGTGCATAATTTTTTGGCTAAAAATAAACTTTTCGATTTTCTTCTCCTCTTTACACATATTTTATAAAGTTTTCTTTGGCTTTTTAGAACGAATGGAAATAAAGTGCTGAGCATTAAATCATCACGGCAAAAAAAAAATAAAAGTGGATGCGTGTGCTTAAAGTGTTGTGTGTACACTTAGATGAATTTCTCAAATTGTACACGAGGGAGGACTTATTTATTGTACCGTTAGAAAAGTTTGTGTGTAAGCAGAGGTTCAAATTTATACAATTTTTCATTGTGTTTGAAAGAAAAACTCTAAGATGCAGACAACGAAGCAAAAAGAACGCGTACGCGTTGATTTTATTTTATTAGCATACAGCATACAGCATACAGCATACAGCATACATTCTAAAAAGTTTGAATATAATTAATGAGCGGTATTTCCTTCATTATTAAATTCAAAGTATTATTTAACAAAATAAGGCCTTGAAAGTCAACTATAAAAGGTATAGTAAGTGGAAAGAAAGAAAGGTATAGTAGGTAAGAAAGCTACGTCAGCTGCGAGGGAAAGCACTTGCCCAACTTTTTCGGCTGTAACTATCAATTCTCGCAACTCCGACTAAACTTTTTTCGATGGTCTACTCCCAGTCGTTGTACTTGCGGGGAAAACTTCGGGACTACCCTCAAAATGGTCATGATTTTAAATTAATATTAAAAGTAAATCAATCTCTGGGAGTCCGGAGTGGACGGCCATTCAGCTTTTAATCTTAGGATGATTGAAAACGTTAATGCTATGGATAGTCGTTCTTTCACATTGTCCCACCTGCATATCAGAGTCGATCTTAAAATATTAAAGCAAAATATTAAAATTATGCTTTCATTTCTTTTTTTCGCCTTCGAGCATAATTTTATTAGGTTTTCATGGATACAATCAAATTCACGCGCAGATTATGCTTTTTCACTGCAATTATTATGACATACTGATCAATAATTCCCGGATATCGATACCAAAGTCAATCGTAGTAGTGTTGTTATCTCTAAGATTATCAGATAAGCGAACATAATTTCAGCTTCTTTTATGGTTCCATGCTGCTCAATTTTTTTTTTTTTTTGTTTTTTGTTCTGCCTAAGTGAAGTAAAACTTTTCAATACTCGCGTATTATCATTGAAATGCATTTTTTGTTATCGCTGTAAAGTTACCCTTCCTTTTGCGCTCTTTTTGTGCTTAATGTTTTTTAATTGAATGAATTGTGAAAATTGTATTGCGACTTATATTATTTCTCGGATAAAAATATATACACTTTGTGAGTGAAATAGTTATACCGGAAGGTGGTTTACCAGTTAGCTGTGTATTCTGAATATATCTGTCATAGTCCGTCCATTCGTGCTTGTCGGATTTCCTTATAAAAAGTTATAATTTTTTTTTTTTTTACCATAAAGTATTTTAGAAAATAGTCTTGTTATTTTACCAAGTCGTTTCATTACAATCGAATTTCATAAGAGACATACTCTGTGTTTGACGAGCTTAGGGGTCCATCGCTGAAGAGATGGACACAGTTAATTAATTAAGCAAAGATAGCGTTTCTAAGAGAAATCCATGTTATTTTGGGAAGGTGCAAATGCTCATACGAAACCTGTTAAAATTTTATTTCACTTCGGTCACTGCTTACACATTGTTTGGCGAGTTAAAGTATTTCTGGTGACATTACTTTTTTTTCTTTTCTTTCCGAATTTCCCGCTTCCCCGAAAAAAGCCCGACCAAATTCATTGAAAAGTGTTATGGCAACCTTTCCAAATGCCAGCTCATCTATGACATCTTTATTTTACTCGATGATAATTACATCAGAAAACATAAAACAATTTCTAGGGATAGATGGCATTCCAAACATTGCTTGTGAAATGGGTACCACGTTTAATTACAAACGAATAAAATTTACCCTATCACAAATTGGCAGAATTGCTACAACCGATATTGGCATTCCTGCTCAAGCCAGCACCGAATACATCCTGCGGTGAGTAGTATTTGCTCGCAATTCGCGGAAGAAAACTTAAGGTAAGAAGGCTGTGTCCCATGATTGCAAAAAACGAAAAAGTGTAACTTTAACGTGGTCCGGGAATTATTGATCAACGTATTCTATTCGCCATAGAAGAATCTCACTGAAAATGAGCTCAACATAAAAGAGCAACATGTGCATATATCCGCATATTTGCGGATGATAACATCGCAAATGACAATTTATTGCTGGGTTTTACAATTTCCACAATGTTTAATCCGCAAGGAAATCTATAGCGAAACAACATCGAATGAAACAGAAATGCACAGCAAAACATTTTTAAGAGAGAAAGAAAAAGAACATAAATGAAAAGTAAAAAAGAAAGAAATCAGAGAATCACCTGCACCTTAGAATCAAATAAACTAACTCACTACTTTAATGCAAAATATGTATGTATTCAAATGAAAATATATTTTTCTTTTATATACATAAAGGTTAGATGTACAAAAAGATATTATGCATGTTTAGTGCAAATTCTGTCATCTTTTTTCGAAATCCCTTATTAACTTTAAATATCTTTCAAATAAAATGAAATATGCAATTTGCTCTTGTATGGCAAGTGCAACTGCGGAGACAGAGTTAGAGATTGTGTGAGTGTACGCATGCAATACCGTTATTCAGGAGATGTTAAGAATATTTACATTGATTTTAAGAGGTGTCAAGATTTGCACATATCTTCTACATGCATGCATTAGCATATGCGTTTGTTAACAAATGGAAAAGTTTTTGCCCACCGTCGTAAAGTGGGAGTGCTATTATGATTTTCTCACGTCGTAGTTGCCAGCAGTACATCGAAGGGATGCCCTACTGCACCGTATAACATGTTTAACATATTTTATTGTGTCCATATCGTAACGTTCTTACCTGTTTTATGTTATAAAACACAGATTTATTTTTTCTTCATCTTCGCGAGTACCAAACATATACGTATTCACTTGGTATTGAAAGAAATAATTTAAGAACTCATTCTTACATGGAAAAGCTGTACCTCTAAAGACAAATTGGAAGGAAAATTACAGAGAGAAAATGATGGAAGCAAACGATAGTCTCATCTGCACTACTCCTCTGCTAACCCTCGCCTATTTTCACCGTTAAGTCCCACGAATATTCATAAAATCAAGACTATTTGCATTTGGCCACATATTTGCAGCACACCAATGAATCGTAAAGAATTCTTCTTTTAAAATCTGCGATTCTGCACTAATTCCTACAAAACAGCACATTCCTTGTGATTGCCAAAGCATTTCCTTTATCCGAAGCCTCGTATTCGAAATAACTACTCCTAAGGACACTCTACAATCAACTACAGAACGTAGTAACTCTCTCTCTCTCTCTTTCACTCTCTCAAGTTAATATATTACTTTATTAAAAGTACCAGGCTCAATATCTAATAATTTTTTGTAAAATAGATACGAGAGTCTATGTTGCCAGTGCTCAATATTCATACCTTGCACCAGAATGCAAAGTACATTAAGTTTCAGTGGACGGTTGTAGCATATAATCGTTTCTATAGGTCTATTTTAAGGATCAGATTTTTATTTATTTATTATGGTTCTAATGAGAAATAAGCCCTACATACCGAAAGGATCTCATTTTATAATATTTTATGATAAAAGGTTGTACTTAGTAAATCAATCACAGGGAATTTGAATCACATAAATCTTTCTATCTTTGAGAGCCCAGCATATATAGGGGCGCCCATGAAGGCAAGCCCTTCTATGGCGACAAAGCTTCATTTGTGACTTACTATAAGGGAACCAAATGCAAATTAATAAAAGCTTTGACAAGTAAATTAAGTTTTCCAAACTGAGGCCACATTGACATTTAGGCATCCTTCAATATGCGGGCGTTCATCTAAATTATGTTTTCAGATAAAAATAATGTATAATTTTTGGCGTATTATTAATTTCGACGAAGCAGGGCATTTAATGATCCGATTTGCCCGACTATAGGATAGAAGGATATATGTATGCAACACCCAGGTTGAGGTAAACCTACGCATTATTATGTCGATCGACCCAGTCTTAATTTCTAAAACGATTTATGCTTGTTTGTCCGTCAGTCTATTTTGGTTCTTTATGTTCAATCAATTAGACATTTCGTTGATATATGGAACACTAATACGTTGTGGCTCAAAGGCAAATGCTATTCGCAGTGGTTCGGATCAGCAAGCTTTTTTGGCTACTTTCCTTATTTTGAAAGGTCGTTATAGGAATAATTGCAAGATGGCGTAAGGTATCTAATGGAAGGCCGTGGCCAATTATAGTGTTTTAATATATTTGATTAGCGGCCGCATGAGTAGCTGAGTAGAAAAAGAAATCGCAATTTTACACGTTCTTGAATTGCTTGTTAAAAAAGACTCAATGCAAGCAATGACTGACGTAAGGTCGAAAACTCAACAGCTTGCTCTATCTTAAATTTATTTTAGCATTTAAACTTTAAATATTATTTTAAATCTTGCAAGGAACGTATACGAATTGCAAAAACTTTGAACAAACGTTTGGAATTTTAAATTACGTGCTATTGCGAAACCGCACTCACGTATGACCACAAGTGTATGCACAATACTTTGTTTACGTGACTTAATTTTAAAGCCCCTTTTTTAATTGATGATTAAACAAACGCTTATAAAAATAAAAAATCTCCTTTAATATATAAAAACTCTTAACCGATTATGTTTCAAAAAAGGGCATCAACACATGAGCAACGCACACTTCATTATGAAACGCCCAGGACAATAAAGGGACGTTTAAAACAATGCAGACAAAAAAAAAATTGTTGTTTCTGCTTCTTCTTTTTAATTAAAGCAAAAAAATCGTGCAGTAAAAAAAATGTAAAGAAATATTCGGACAAAGAAATTCCATAAAATTGTTTACTTGAATAGGCCCACCATTAAATAACCTGCAGTAAGCTGCAGAAATCTAGATATCGGCTTTCGAAATAAGCCGTTATATGGGAAGTGATCGAAAAGAAGATCCGACCTAAAGGCCAACTTATTGTACGAAACTTTACAAAAATATTTCAAAAATTGCGGCTTTTAAAATAAACATAAGAAGACAAGACAGACCGAGGGACAGACAAAGTTAAGATGATACAGAAAGTGATGATGAATAAATGCGCATAAAAAAGTGGACATTTCTCAAGCGTCTTTGGTTATTGCATTCTTCCGTGGCATCCAAACGTGGCACACCTTTGCACCCCAAGTGGTGCGGAGTATAAAAATCACAAAGTAAGCTGTAATTATAGTTGAAACTAACATTTTGTTTACGCATTCAATATCTCGTGCTACATTCCGTGCGGTGTATTAACATTTCATCGCTACAATAGATCCGTTCCAGAAGCCTTCTTTTCTGTCCGCAAGAATTAAAATGTGTAAAGAATTAAATAGACAATAAGCTAAACAATGCTATCTAACACTAAAATGTTTTCTGTTACGTTTTTAAATTTGATGCATGGCTGATTGGGGCTTGCTCCTATCCTTTTCATCGCTCTACGCAAAAGCCTTTTATTGGTGGGAAGCCGACTTCCAAAAAGAATCCGTAAAAATCATTTGGGGATTAGTCTTCTATACGAAAACCTTAGACGATCTAATAATATAATGCTTAATAGCTTCACCAGAAGAGCGAGTCATCGAAAGAATGGAAAATATTTTGTTTAAAAATACGAAATTTGTTTTCGAAATTTGGTGAAGAACATCACCACGTTTTTTTTTTTACCTAGAATCACAATTGGTCAGTGTGATAAAAAGCCCAAATAACATTCTGAGAAGTTAATTATAAAAGTCGTGTTAAAAAGGGTATAAAAGGGTATTTCGTCTGCATTATATTGCGTATATACTCCGCAAAGTAACATTCACACAAAGAAACATTACAACAGAAGTGATGCGAGCTGGCATCTCGCGAACACCAACGCATGCAGAGATTATTATCAAACACACATGCCATTGGGGAATAGAAGCCAGCTATATTTTCCCCTTAAAGAAATGCAACCTGTAGAGTTATTTTAGAAGGTCACAATGGACCTATGAGCATCCTCGCTCCCATCATATGCTCAACCGACAGTCGTTTTATTAAAACGTAACGTAGCAGATAAGATAACAACGAATAAGTGGGTTGACTTAGGTCGCTATGGCAAATTCTAAAAACGCGAACAACATTTCACCCCTCAATTGTTCGACAGCAAGTAATTTATCTCGCCAAGCAAATGCCACCAATATGTGGTTTTCAAAGCAGTTGGTTTATTAAAAACTAAGCCTCTTGAATAGCACTCGTAGTGAGAGTTCTTCTGTATATTCTGGGATCTCGCTTCCTTTTTCCTCTTAATATGCTCCCTGATGTTTGTGTATTCGTTGATTGATATTCTGGTGTGTAATATGCAAACTTGTAAATGTGATGTAGATCGCCATAACCGTACACTTCTTTTCTTTCAATGTATACGACGAGTACGTTTCATATCACAAATGTACTAAGGAAACATGCATTTCTTAGAACTGCAAGAAATCTTTTTTCCCATTCATCTATTTGCATAACGTTATGGGGGATTTTTACTTCTAATTTTATCTGAATTTATGCAAGAAATGTGTGGGTTTCCAATGCACGGTTTGCAAAGTATCTTAACTAGTTAGTCTTCGTAGATCTATACACACAATTTACATAAAAGCAATTAACGCGCAGATGTCGACAACCAATGAGCACAGACAACCTTCAAATATGCCCATGTATTCACTTCAATGGACCAAAATTGAACAGTTTTCAATTAAGGTACAGCTGCTGCATGCGTGATGTTTTGATTAGATTGTTTACATACGCGTGCACAGCAACAATAATAATCCCATTCAAAATACAAACCCCTTAACTAAACATGTCGTTTAAGGTTTTTCATACATAGTTTAGTTACCTTGTAAACACAAATACATTACAATGCTTACTCCACATTTACCGTTAATCACAGTAAAACTGAGAGAACAATATATTGTCAGATAGATTGTATTGCCTTTTTCGTTGCATACAAAAGAGTGAATAAATTTGCTAAATTTTCAAAACTTCACACATGTTATTGTTGGTTAGATGAAGGTTGCCGTCATTTCAGCATCTAGGCATTCATTAAATGATGGCAACAACAATAATAGTGTTTAACCTCAATTTGTGATGACCGCTCGAACTGATTTTTCCAAATATGCAGAAGCAAGTGAACGAGAGCAAAAAAAAGGAAACTTCATATAGGGATAGAAAAAACATGGGCAGACATCGGTTTCAGTTAAATGGGAATTGGTTTTATCTTCGCTCTTCTGTAATAGCAAACAAGACCTGATACTACTAGAGATTTTATATATCTATAGTTGATATGCAACAATGAAAGTTGCTCCCCATTGCATTTATAACACATTTTTATAGAAGTTTGTAAGTTATTGGTAACATTCCCTTGTTATTATTCTTGTCCTTAAGCTTGCCGTATATCAGTTGTGCAACAATATGCTCCTGACATATGCTAACAAGTGTATGGGTTATGTACATTTTATATCCATCCTAGAGGGTATGCCTTAGGTTTGACAAATATTGTTATTGTTGTAAAGAACTATGCATCGGAGATTCTCTGACATATACCAATTACCTTAACGGAGCTTTGTAAACCCCCCCAACGTAGCTCTACAAGCCCTTTAACAGAAATTTCCAAAATTTGATAAAAATAGTTCCGAAAAGCAGAATTTAGACGAAGTAGGCTTCCAAGTCCTGCCATGTCTTAATAGTGTCTACTTAACAGAGCTCTGTTAAGGCGGTTGGTAGGTGTCTTTGCTAGTTAAATTCGAACATGTAAATATATATAATCAATATGGAAATTGATTTAGAGATGTCCATCTGTCAATTTCTCTTTCAACTGCTCCTTCTGACCGTGAATGCATCATAAAATTTTTTGTGTAGAAAAACAAATTCAATGTCAATTTTCTGTTTACTTGTCTGAGTTCAAAAATTATCTAAATCGGGCCATGGGTTCGATCACAATTTTTCCCCTTTTCTCCTAAACTAAAGAGTTGAAATCTTAGGCTTTTTTGTTTAGGCTTTTTGGTTGAGCTGTAAATATTAAATGATGCTCGACAATCAGCCAAATCGTAACAAGATGTCGTCACAAGATTCCTACTTTATGCCTTATGTCTATAACGCGGTGGCGGATAATACAGAGAAAAACAAAAAGATTGCTTGTGAAAACGATATATATGCAAGATATGACATTCGATCAATTTGTAAAACGTATAGTGAATGGATTTTCAATACTGTCTCGGGACGCATAAGATATTTATGCATAGTAGTATAGATTCGGTTCAAGCCTGAATAAATTTTCTCGTGATTTTATTTGCAAGATATTTTATTTTTCCTGACAGCTGGCTTATGTTGTACAACATGCTTTAAGGCGAAGGTTAAACCAATACGTCAACACATGTTAGCTAAATACAATACTACTGTGCTTTTGACATATATAAATCCCTCCAGCTGAATGCTCAGTAGATATTCGTACAGCTGCATACACACAAGGGCAATTCTATTGACAGCCATAAAGACGCTCTAGTGATGCTTAAAGCTGTCACATGATGCATCTAACTACTATTATTCGGTATTGAAGTATTGTCCATTGAAGCGTTACCATGTACGCATTGTGAAGAGATGGTGGTGGGCACGTTGCTGTCCATTGAAGCGTTATTATGGTTGCGTTATAAAGTTAAATATTGTACGGTGTGGGAAATTGCTTCAATTTCCCATACTTAGAAATGGATATGTGTGTGTTTCTTTTTATATACATGGATGATCGATAAGGAAATTTGTAATTTTCTTTGTAAAGCCAGCAACAAATGATTGTTGTACACTAGATTGCTGCTCCCGTTAGCAAGATCAAGAAATATGCAAAGCATTCATATTCCCGAATAGCCTAAGATTCTAAGTATATATCCGCCGGTTCGTTCATTTCACTTTCTGTCGTTTGTTGTTGGAAATATGACAATCGCAGAAACTGAGATGGCCCTTAAATCTTCAAGTATATACTTATAATGTAGCACTCGATCGAGTTCACTAATGGGAGTAACGGGACGATGGTTTTGTAATTTTTAATATTACGGAAAAATCTGACAAAAACATGCCTTTTGAATTCAGAATTAGCTTGAAATCTGCGCTAATATCTCTTGTCTACCGAACAACCTCTATAAACAATTTAACAGGGGTTCGAATCATTCGAATCATCGGCAGTTGTTTCAGACAACACGAAAAGAGTGCATGAAATCATTTTGGAAGATCGAAAAGTGAAGTTGCTTGAGATACCTGACACTTTACAATCATATCAGAATGCAGTGTATTTATTATTTTGCATGAATGTGTGTGAGCGAAAACAAAAAATTAAAAGGATTTTTTCATAACTGCACTTCAAAGTCAAATCGACAGCTAGCTGAGTGGCCAGTCATCGGCGAAAGTTATCCTAAGTAGCCTCACTAAAACGTCTGGTCGCAATGAATTCTTAACACGTGCTCTTTGAAGGCTAGCACTATCCAGAACATGTAGGGGACTGTCAATAGTATTGCCGTATATGTGTCAGACCGCAGACTTATTGAGTGTTGTAATAAAACTTGGCCATCTGTAAGAAAATGGTGTGCTCTCAGTATATTTTGCACATAAGTGAAGTCTTATTGTAATTAAAATGTTCGAACTTTTGATACCTGAAGAATGTAGGGTTCCTTAAAACATCATACACAATAATGTTAATAATTTTTTTTTTTATATTGTTTATGTGCAATGGAATGTATGTTTAATACACTTGTAGTTAAATTTGCGTATTCACTCACTGTTAAATAGTTAATGTTGACGTAGACAATGTAGAGAATTTAGTTTTATTGTAGGGACGTTAAATTAATATGAACTATTTACATACTTATTTAAGAATATTCCATATGTCCTTAATCCTGTATTATAATAAATACAAAGCAATAAAACAATATTCGAATACATGTTATGTGTGCATTATATACATAATGAAGTAAAATCTGCAAATAAAAACTCGGATTCAAATTAAATATCATGGAGTGGCTGAGACAGGTAATATGTTAGGCTTTCACAAATAAGATAATTATATTCCATCGTGACCGAATCTTTTGTACCCACAATTGTTATCCCAAAAAAAGACTAAAAATACGGTAAAGAACAACACTTTCATACTCTACAATACTGAATGGGCGAAGCTGATTTTTTCTAATTTTAGAATAAAAGTGAAATTTGATAATTAACATTTTGAGGACCCAAAGTCGTCCCTCGTTTTGGGCTCACGGATTCTCCGTCTCTGGAGAGGGGAAGGGAGTGCTAGATTAAGATAAAATGGGAATAGATTAAGACTTAGATAGCAATAGGGATAGGTTAAGCTGAGAGTAGTAGTTAGTTGAAGTTGGGCTCCAGAGCCGGGAGGTGGACGAGCCTGGAAGATGATTTTGTTTCATTTAACGTTGAAGGCATAAAATATCAACGCTTGCGATATCGACTATAATTGTTAGGAGTTCCCTAAACATAACCGTAATAACTGTGAATAAGAAAAGGAAAGAGCAAGTCCCTGTAAAACTAGAAATTTCTTGTGTTTTCCTTCCCTGGGCCGCTAAGTTGCCCCAGCCCATGGAAAAGGGACGAAACGTCCTCACAGCACGTGTTGTCCTTCATGAGTACCAAGCAAATGTCTTTACTGCTTTTGTTGCGCGTTCTTTGAAAAGTTTAGGTCACTTCCAAATTCTTTTGAAAATGTGTGGGCGGTATCTTCATTTTTGCGAACGAGAGAATGTTTATCACAGATACTACACAGCTGCGCAGACGGGCAAACGAGCAAGATGGACAAACTAACAGATGAACATGCTTAGGTGCACTCCGAATCTGAAATTGACAAAGAATTTATATATTTTATGTGGTTTTTGAACCTTGTTTCCGCGAGCTATAAAGGTAATAAAATAAATTAAGAGGTCGTTCGCTATAATATTGGCTTGGGGTGAGAAGAATATACGTTAAAATTTGTGGAGGCTCATCTGCTGCGGATTGTGAGTAATGAGCAAAAAGTCAATATTTTATTGCTTTTGGAAAATAGGGATGCTCTGTGTTTACGTAGTATTGTAGGCGTGGCTTTCGGCCGGTTTGACCCATTTTCAATACTGACATGTGTGGAAGGACTTAAAATGTTTCAGTCACATTTGCAGTCGATAGCTTCATTCGGCGAAGAGAATGTCTACACCCGGCATTACACAAACGGACAACCGGACAATTCAATTCACCAAACTATCAAGATCTACTCGACAGGAAGTTATCTTAGAAATTGTTCCGTATTGGGATTGAATTGATACTTCATCAGGTTACTTATAATGCATTATTGTGTTTAGATAAGCGTGAGATTAACTTTAAAATATACTCCAGGCGTAAGCGCTTATATTTATTGGAAAACTCAGCGCTTATTAAAAGTCAACGTTTGTGACATCTCTTAATGCAGTTATAGAATTTTTGCAAATGTAGCCAATGTTTTGTTTAGTTTGGTTTTATTTTTGTGAACAGATTATAATATGCCCATACTGCAGCATCTACATTTATTATGTTATGCAACTTTTTGTTTGTTCTAGCCGTCCTTAGGATGGCTTATTTTGGCCTATTTCTTCTTCTTTCGCCTTCTTCTTCTATTACCAATCCCTTAAGGGATATAAGAATGATATTATTTTGTACTAAGTAATACTATTAACTAAAGCGCAAAAATTTCCACGGTTTCCTCCTGTGTGTATGATTTCGCTTATGGCTCTCAGTTCTATCCAATTTCGAATATTACGCTGTCACAACATTTGTTCTCTACCAAGGCCTCTGCGCAGTTTGATACGGTCTTTTGTTATTAAGGGTAGGAGTTCATTTCTTTCTGCACGTATCATGCGCCCAAAATGGAGCATTTCTTTTTTTAGGAATTCAGCGTTTGATATGCGACCTGCTCACGACATTTTCATCATTCTACGGTAACACCACATTTCAAGGACTTTCAGTCCGTTCATTGTATTGATTTTAAATGTCCATAAATCTAGACCACATAGGAGCACCGACCATGCAAACCATTTCATGGAACAAAGATGAAGGGATGAGGCAATTTCCCGGCTTGCTAAAATTTTCTGACATTTCTTATACGATGATCTAACCATTTTTATTCTTCTTCTTAGTTCTACGTTGCAGTCCCAGTCTTGGTGTAATACGGATCCAAGGTATAAAAACTTTTGATCCCTTTCTACCTTCTCGTTATTAATTGATAGACTGGCATTTGCATATGGAGTTTTCGATCGTCTTACGGTCATAAATTTGATTTTGATTAAATGAAAATTGTTTCCTTGATCATTTATAGCCTTAATCATAGGCTGCAGATCTTGCATATTATGTGCTGGAAGAGTTGTATCCTAATGTTTGTTATTTCACAATATAGATCGTAGAGCAATCGCCGAACTTCTGCTGTAGCAAGTTCCTATCTTCACATGAATCTTGAACGCCCTGTACGACAAGCAGCTATAAAGCAATTCCAAAGTATCACTTTCCATATTTGTTTTCTTTTTTAATATAATCGATCACTCAGGGCATATCCAGTATTCGAAGAAAGAAAGGGAAAGAGATAGGGTCGCAATCTAGTAGGTGTGTGTCCAATCGGGAAGTGCTGTGCCTTACCAACAGGGCACTTAATATAGCGTTGAACGGAGCAAACACTACCGCACTTAGACTTGAATCTGCGAACACTGACTTGATAGCCGCGATTCTTACCTATAGGGTTACTCTTGCGCTTCACCAAACTTGGACTCGAATGTTCATGGTTTTGCAAAACTTTACATGGATTTTAGCTACTGTTGCTGGTAGGACAGATAGCTTAGTCTAAAAGACATAGGGGTAGAGTTTCAGCGGTGGCGCTGATACGATTTTCGATTACGAACGAGCGCACTCGACGAGATACGGAAATTGTAGTCACTTGAAGCCAAATTCTTATAGGCCTAAAATAACTCTTGGTGTATATTAACGCACTATTAATAATGCAAGACATCTTTGAACGGTATCATACCGCTGGTTGATGAGGGTAGAAAGATATAAAAGTACCATTGTGTAGTAGTGGTAAGTGTCCAATAATGTTAATAAATGAATCTGTTTACCATTGCATGGATATAAATAAATAAATTATGACCGGCTATTATTGTAAATTAATTTTATGAGTGCTTTATAAATGTTTGCGTTGCATTAAAACTAATAACATAAATAACATTTTCAATTTACGATACCACTTAATAACTAATTATATAAAGTGGACAAAACTCAAATAATATCCAATAAGAATTGACAACCATAAATATTTTGTGGTAACAACGAACAGAAGTAGAAAATCTGCAACATTTCTGGATATAATTTTTATAATTCGCTTTAAAATTGTTATAATGGGATTTAACTTCCTCTAACAATTTCTGTTAAAGGATGATTAACGAAAAACAGAAAATGTTTGTCAAACATCAAAATGAAACACAATGGAATAAGGAAGTAGTGTTTTTTTTTTTTATACACTCATTATCGCAAAATCGGAGTATGCTAGTTTTGTCGTTTGGTTTTAACATTCACGAGTATCAATTCAAGGGCCCATTAGGCACGTCGATTTCCATACACCATGTATATTACAAGGTATATTGAGTTCGTGTTGACCTATGTAACACCGACGAGACCTTGAATAAAACACACTTTTCGTTACACCGACTTATTTAGAATCATTTTCTGAATGGAACTAAGTTTGTCTGTCCGCCTGTCCGTCTGATATATTCCCATGTGTTTTTGCGTTCAACATACGTACAAGCCGCAAATTTTAAAATATTTTGATAAAATTTGGTGGATTGACCTGGCTCTGATCGGATCTCCTTTTC
>CCAG010019553.1:0-15547 GCA_001077435.1 Glossina morsitans morsitans | reverse complement strand
AAAAACAAAAAAGGGAAAAACAAGCCATCAAGTGTAAAAGAAAGTCTAACACGGTTTGTTTACATTTTCAAATGTGCGTCTGTTGAAAAGTGAAAGAAAAAAAAAATTGCTTTTTTTCTTTTTGAAAAATATATTACACATAACAAAAAATACGACAAAACTTATTAATGTTATTTTGCTGTGCTTGTGGTGCTAGGCGCATAGAAGGAGCAAAGTCTAAAAAAATTCTAAATGAATAGCTTTTTTAACATAGATTTGTGTGACGCGTTAATAAAGAAAACGTCTGCAGCTCGTATGTTATACATACATCATCGGGTCGAATTTTAAATGGGAACAATACGTCTGTGTCAGTCAGTCAGTCAGTCAGTCAGTCAGTCCGCTAGCGAACCTAGTGGTTAACAGTTCTGCTATGAATCGCTATGATTGTAGACCAGCATTAAATCTCGTAATTGGTTGATCTAAGGAAATCTAAACAATAATGTGTACTTTACACACACACACACACACACACACACACACATCACATTTTGTCCGTTAAAATATAGCGCAAAAGTAAAGAGGTTCTATTCGCTTTGGAAATCAATTCAAAACCAGCAAGAAGCCGGTCGTAACGTGGATCAAGATAATCAATTGCTTATGGGCAAAGTAAGTAACATCTGTATATAGAACCATTTATAAATATTGTTATCAAAATTTTAGTTTGATATCTGCTATAGCTATATATGGTTTGCAGATTATTTGCAACAACTTTCTAAATTTTTTTTTCTTAAATCCGGACGGCCGGCCGCATCTGTTTCGAACTTGATCGTTATATTATATAGTTCAAAGGTATTTGTATTTGAAATTTTCTAATCAGCAATAACTGGCCTTTCAATTTTCAAAAATTTAGGAATTTTCCAAAAATATTTTACATTTTTTGACTAGAAACAAGCAAAATACTATAGTGGGCCACAACCCACCGTTAAATATACTGCATGGTTCCACGGTTATTCGTATGACTATTCAAAATTAGGCACTGTGTAGGGGGGTCCGATACGAAGCTTTTCAACATAGGGAGGAGTTTTAACTATGAACGAATCTTTTAATCTCGCCAGGCTTTCGTCATAAAAAACACTTAAAAAGAAGAACAAATAAATTTCGATGTCTTACAACAATAGGTGGTTGTGGTCGATTTTTTTCCAATTTTTTTTTACAGGTATTTTAGGTATTGTCCATAGAGCACATATGGGAGCTTTTATAGCTTTATCTGCTGTAGTTATGCATACCCAAGTTGTCTTCGGTTTTAGCAACATGTTATACTACACAGATATCCTGGCAACACCACCCTACGTGCAAGAACTTTCGATGTGTCTGCAAAATTTTTGCTTACCGCAGACAGATGGGCAGACAGACATCGGATCGCGACTAATAATTCGATGGTCGTGGAAGCGAATCTCTGGTAGCGTTTTCGATACAGTTAAACACACGGTCTCACGGTATCCCCGGCAGCCTCTAAATCCATACTTTGTGAATTTATTCACAAGATATGTAGACACTAAATAAATACACCATTCTTCAGCGCTAGGAATAAAAGCTGTGTAAATTGTACAGCCGCGTAAGGTTTTGCCCGGAATAGCACATCGGATAAACGGATGAAAAATCTTCATAAAATTGTTCTTGTTCCACAAAATCTATACGCTATCCTTCAGTTTTCGAGTCAACTGAATTTTGCGAACCTGCAGTTGACAGACTCTACATTTGCTGAATAGAGGAAATATCCAAGTGATAACCGTGATATCGAACTGACTGTCCTGAACTATCAGGAACATTCTCACAAACTATTTCTATGTTTTACACAATTATTCCTTAATATGTCGTCTGAATTTTGCGACGTGCGATGACATTATTATTTACTAAGTAAAAAAAAAAACGAAAGAGGCAAAACTATGACAGAGGCTCATTTTGATCTGCCTAGGTAGGCAAAAAAGGAAAGCTGTCCGGCGTATCTGATGCTGCAGAAGTTGAACGATGAAAACCGAATAAACTTTCAATTACAACTAACGGCCGTTTAATGCAAGAACCAATAAGATGTCGCTGTTAGTGGATCGTGAAAGGATGTTCTGCTATTACTACTATGGGACTGTTTGGCAGTTTAGTGCGACAGCCAATAAGGATGTCGCTGCTACTGGGACGTTTCTATTCGAAAATCCTTTCGATTCGATCATTTCAGTGAATGGATTCTGGTTCTGCTATTACTACTAGGAGCCGGAAGTTTTTGTAATAGACGTGGATGACAACCTTTATCTTTAGCATGACTTCTTCCTGCCACGTAGTCTGCGAAACAATAGCTTTATGTTGTTACGGAATTGATTTAAAGTCTGGCATCCGTTGATTAGAAACCTGAAAGGTTCTCCAACAACTACAGCGAGCTAATTATGACCTAATAAGATCGAATAGGTCATAATAGTTGGAACACTTTTTTATTGGAATGGCACCTAAGCAGATTCACTTTGTTTATTTGTTAATAATAATGTCTTTTAAGATACAAAACCTTGTAAATTCTCAATGAATTTTTTCTTTTTTTTTTTTTTTTAAATAAATATTTTTTCTATTAATTAATTAAGCATTCAAGAGCTGTTTCCGACAAATAATTAACCAGGCGTTGCTGCGTATTCATTATTAAAAATATTCACGCCTTTTAGGTGTCAAATATAGGAAAAACATATTTTGAAAAGGAAAAACCATACTTTGTATTCACATACATTCACATTCTCATAAGCGAATATAAGCCAAAATCAGTTCAATAAACTTGGAATGTGTGTCGTTCGTTTAATAGAGAGAAGTTAGTAAAAAAAAAAAAAAAAAAAAAAAAGAAAAAAAAAGGAGTAAAAACTTTCAAGCAAAAAACAAACCTTTTGAAACATTTCAGCATTTCAGAATTTCAGAATAGCATGCATTTTATACTGTATTGGTTTTTGCGCCATGTCTTCTCAGACATCATCGGCTCATAGGTTGAGCGACATTAGTTAAGCATATGGTATAACGTACAACGCACAACGCACAACGCACAACGCACAATACACACATACATAGTAACATGAAAAGAATCTACCTCGTTGACTTGAAGGCCTAAAGCCGATTTCGACATTTGATTTGTTTGTGTGCTGTGTTGGAAAATCACGGATTTACTTTGTTGCAATGGTTGTTCGTAAATCGACGAAGGTATTATTTTAATTCCCGATTGCTGTTGACACATTGTACTCTGGGGCTGTTGTTGATAATGCTGTTGATGTTGTTGTGATTGTTGAAATACTTGCGTTTGCGTTTGATAATAATTAAGAGCGGAAGTCGAAGCCGATTGCATTAATGCATGGGCGTGAGGATGTTGTGCTTGCTGTTGCGTAGCATTTTGCCCGTAATTATATGTTGTTGATGAAGGACCGCTAGTAACGATTTGATAGGGCGAAACACCTGACACGGGTTGCTGATTGGATTTCGTTTGTGATTTTGTATACGTGCCGCACGTATCAAAAGCTTGCAGGATTTTGCGCTCCTGTTTACTATTACCGTTAACCGAATATTGACATTTGTAATTGTGTGTAAGCAACTGTTGTTGCTGCGACGGCTGTTGCTGTTGCTGTTGCTTTTGTTGTGACTGAGTCATATGCATATGTAAGCCCACGGGTCTTTGGACGACAGAAAACGAAGCTGAGTGCATTAAAGGATTGTTGTCCACCTTGTGAGGATAAACGAAGGCGGAGGACGAAGTTGCAGGCGCAACTAAATTTTGTTGTTTCATGCAAGCCATTTCTTGTTGCTGGATCGAATTGTTGTATCTGTTGTTTTCTTTGTTTTGGCTTTTCTGCAGAAAGTTTGCTAAACCAATAGCAGCCGGCTTAAAAGTGGACATGTGATTACGTTGCTGTTGAAGCAATTGTTGTTGTTGCTGCTGCTGCTGCTGCTGTTGCTGTTGAAACTGTTGAAATTGTTGCAGTTTTTTCGCAACATTTGCTGTAGAGCTCACTTGCTGCAACCTCGCTCCACCCAACTGATACACTTTTTGGTCATTTGTATTACAGACGAGATTGTTCCAATTCAAGAAGGTTTTCTTTGAAGGCTGATTAAACAAATGACTTTGATGTTGTTCGTTTGTTTGTTTAGGCCTTTCTGCTAATAATAATTGTTGTTTTTGATACTCGGCCAAAGGAATTTGTGACGTGGAACTGGATTTCCCTATAGGAAAACTCTTCTTCATATTGCTTTGTTGGCCGTTAATTGAAGAAACTGGTATCTGAGATACTACGGTTAGGCTTGCAGTTGGTCCGCTATTACTAACTTTCATCGGTATTTGATTTTCATCGACCTTATCATTGTTGCTGGTTGTTTTCATTTCATTGACACTTGGCTTGGTTGGCTCTAGTTTCGCGTGCGGTTGGATTTCCGTTTTTGCATTTCGTACATTGCCAGCCAAATTATTCAAAGAGATCGTAGTTGACGGTATTGTTGTCGTTGTAGTCGTTGTAGCCATCACTATCAATGACGTCGTAATTGGTTTTCTAACTAAATCATTAACAGATTTTTCTGTTTTGTCAACAACAACGTCCTTTTGACGTTTTGGCATTTCTAAATTGGCACTGCTTGGGGTTTTAGAAATTTTATACCCACCATCACCTCCTACCACCGCCGCTGCACTCATGTTCGCACCACTACCAACCACCATAGATGTTAGTGTAGTAGTATTGGCAGTGATTTGTTTAGTATCTACCGCGGCAGGTATGTGAAACGATGACGTCAATTTCGTTAGCTGAGGCAAAGTAGTGCAACAGTTGGTTACCGTAACGCTATTGCTGCTAATAGTGCTATTGCTTTTCTCCGATTTCCGATCTAAAGAAGAAGAATCTGCATTCGCTATCAGTGCATTTGTTGTCGTTTTCTTTGAAGTTTCCCCAGTTGGTCTTGCTTTTTTGTTCATTAATTCTTTTCGCGCTTGAGATTCTTTATTGCGATTATTTTGTATTTGCTGCTGCTGCTGCTGCTGCTGCCGCTGTTTATGTTGTCTTAGCATCATCAACTCATCATTCAACGCCAACGTTCCTAAACGCTCATTACTTGATGTTGATGATGATAATAACGACGATGATGATGTTGTTGTCGCCACCAAAGAAGTTGTCATTGCTACCGTCGGTTTATGGCTGCCACTACTGCTGGCAGATGACTCAGCCGGAATTGTAGCTAAATTTGTCTCCTGCTTTTGCAATTGCTGTTGCTTAACGTTGAACGGACTATATTTAGAAGCTCCATAAACATTTGAACTTGATAAACTCTTTAAAAGACCTCTTAAAGGATTTGAATTCATTGCAGTTGTGTCGTTTGTCGCCGAAGATGCTGCTGATGATGACGCATATATCGATGTTGATATGTTGTGTACATTGTTTACCGTAGGCATGATGTGATTTAAAGTTTTTTTGCTGGCGACATTATTTTGATCTTTAATTTGATTTTGGGTGAAATTTGGAGGCAAGAGAATAGCATTGTTTGATATGCTACGACTCAAAGCTGGCAAATGTTTCATATAACAAGGTATATGAGTTTTACTTGACGATCGATTGAGACCTTCATGCTCGGAAGTGTTGTTTGAAAAGCCGGAATGATTATTTTGCGGTAAGTGTACATTTTTTTCGCCTGATACATGAGACATAGACACACTCTTATTAAGGGCTACGACATTTGGTTGAGGAGTTTGCGTCTGGGAGCTAACTTTGATTGGAACTTTGCTAACAAAGGTGTTAACGGCACTGTTTACATTTGGATTTAACTCTTTCACGTCGGCATTAGTCGGCGAAGACGGTTCATTACAAATTAATTTATAAAGATCTTCTTTCGTAACCGCTTGCCTCACCTTCATATCTAGTTGCGAGAGTGAAGCATTTTTCTGCAATTTATTGGGCTTCTGATGATGCTTCTGTAGTTCTTTTTGTGCGGCCTCTGCTACGGTTGGATCAAAGATGGCTAGCTTCTTAGCTGTGTGAGCATCGACTTTCAGAGGTTGACCTACGGTTGGATGACAAATCTTTTCATAGTTCCAGAAACTTTTCTTAGGTGCCTGATGTTTTTGCGACAAAACCAAATTCTCAGTCCAAAAGTCATTAAGTATTTGCTTATTCAACGATAGGATCGAGTCATTTTTTTCCTCAGTTAAAGGCTCATTATCAAAACAATGCGATTTTTGGAGAACATTCAATGATTGCTGCTGCTGTTGTTGTTGTTGTTGTTGGTGTTGTGCACTACTGCCCATACTTGAACTGGAAATGCTTCTTTGCAGCTTCGGTGCCTGCGAGAAGATCGACGGATAAACTATGCGTATTTGTCCCGAGTTATTGTGAATGGAAGTACTTCCATTGATAGCAAGAGGAAGTGCGGGTTGTGATTGTAAATTTGCTGAAAATGATTTGGAAAGGTTGCCGTTGTCTCCTGCATCGGCGCAAGCTTTTAATATAGACTTTGGTGAAGAGGGTGGCACATTATGTTGCGAACACGATTTACTTAGTGGCGTCTGACGTTTCTTCAAACGATCGTAGAGGTCCTCGCATTCTTGAAACTCTTGATGTATTTTACGATCTAATTCGCTATAGTCCGGCAAGCTTTTCAAGTACTTATTCATCATCTCAATTTCGGCATCATACAGACTCGCATCCATTTTAGTAGCATTTTGCATAGCATATGTTTTCTCTTGCAATTCCTTTTGTTGAGCTATTAATTTATCTAAATCGATTTCGGATACCTGTTCATTCTTAGAGCATTTAGGTAGGGCGTTGATCGTCGAGGGGACGTAAGCTTTCATGTCTTTCGCCGAAATATCACAATTTTTTGAGTGGTTGTTGTGCAACGGCAAAGGTGAACCGCTTAGAATGCGATTGACATTTGTGTTTGAGCCAACCTTGGATAGTCTCAGGGGTAGAGGAGGTGGAGGAGGAGACGCCGACGGCGACGAAGTAGAGGACGATAACGAAAGACTTGAAGCCGGACTAGAAGCTATGGCAGCCATCATACGTGCTGGCACAGGTGGTATGGCCATAGGCGACGTTACTATCCCCGTACTTGCATTATATGCCAGGGGATAATGTTTTCTAGGCAGAGGTGGAGTCGATTTTGGGCTTACCGGGGGCAGACCACGATTCTTACGTCCCGATAACGGCGAAGATATAGGAGATCGCAGACCGGTTTTTGTTTCAGCCTTACACGAACTCATGACTGTGGCGAGTTGCGGCGATACCATTTGAAAAAATTGTTGCTGTTGAGCGGAGTTTGATTTAGACATAATTTCAGTTGTGCTTGTCACCCCAGTCTTGTAATGCAACCCCGAACCAGGTGTCTTGTTATCAGACCTGTTACTGTTGGCGGTCGAAAGTTTTTTTAACTTTCCGTTCTGATTATTAAACTCATTTCCATTCATTTGGTGTTTAGTGCAAATGCGAATCTTTTTGCTTTCAGATTAAAATTTTAATTTTTTCAGGCTTCGGAAATTGATAAAAAAAAAGTTGTAATATCATGAAATGTTTTCAAATGAACATTTGAAAAAATAACTTTGTCGCATACGCGTAAAATCTCTTCTCGAGTATCTTGAAATAAATTTGACCATAAGTTCTTCATCAATCAAACAAAGCAAATTCTTTTCCTTTCACAAAACATAAAAACTGACAGTTTCATCATTGAACGCACAAACAACACAAATGAACTCTGTGACGCCACGAACAAATATAGGTTAACATATCACCAACCTTTAAGTACTGCTCCGGTATTTTGCCGTTCTTCGGGATTATAAACTTTTTAATTATAATAATCTTATCACCTTCGATTTTCTGTATAGTAATTGGTACACCGGGTTGAGGACGTTGTGGTTTGTGTAAGGTTTGTGGGGGAGGATGCACGGGCCGAGCACCGGCCTGAGGGCCAGTTAATATACCACCAGGATTGGGTTTAGCTGCGACGGTGGCAGATTTTTGTAAGGGCGCCGGTTTTGGTTTCGGTGCTGCACTTGACGGTTTATGATCTTTGCCGTCGCTGCGAACAATCGATAAATGGTATAGGGGTTGATCATCGTCTAGTATACTCTTTTGAGGGACAACTTTACGTTCGACTTTGCGCAAAACTACACCCAACATTGGTGCTTCATTCTTTTTTACCATGATATGAGTGCGTGGCGGTGTTACTTTTTTCAAATTGACACCTAAATTAACGCCTACGGGCGGTGGTGTCTTTGTGCGATGCACTAACTTGCCAGTCGGAATTTGCCGGTGTAAAGTATCTTCAACAATTTTGCTTACATCTTCTTTTGAAAGCTTGTCTTTATTGAGCAAATCATCAGCGTCTTCTTCCTTTAGCGGTGCTATAGGAATCGAATGCAAGACGGGCTCCGGTGCAACAAGGGGTGCAGGTCCTGGAAACATATCACTCAAGCTGCTTTTGCGTCTTTCCATATTTGGCACTGAGGTTGTTTTGCTCAACGCAAATCCCGTCGGCATAGTAGGAACACTTGAAACAGAGCATTCAGTCATTAATTCACTGGCATTGCTGCTGCGTCGACTTGAGGTTTTGCTAGCGTTAAGCGCAGTCGAGCCGATACTACTTATACTTGAGCTATGTAGACGATCTGGTGCCGGGCTACGTTCATGTTGCAAATGTCGTTCATGCGGAGAAAATGAGCGTGAAGGTCGGTTGCGTTCCTGCTCTCGACTTGCCTCACGTTCTCTGCGTTGCTTGCGCAATAACTCAATAGAATCAATTATTGAACGACTTTTTGCGGTTCCAAGTTCATTCAGCGAATTTTTCGAACTATAACGTTCATCGTTAACATCAGCATTTAGATTATGCCTCTCATTTGCGGTGCTGCGACCTTTAACGCTTAGATGTTCCTGCGAATAATGTTCCAATTGCGGTTTTAACGATAACGTGGAAGCTAATGTGGGAGAATGAGCGTATTCGTCATCGGATGATGGATTTGAAATTCTTGTTAACGATTTGTTGTCATTGTCTTTGTTTAAGCTCAAGAAATGCTTCTCCATACCATCATCTAGCACGGTGGGTAACGATGTGATACGATCACGGGGTGCCGGCGAGGTTGGTAAACGTTTTACTTTTGTGTTCAAATAAATCTCACCGGGACTGGGCGAGCGTGAGACGTTAGACAATGAATCATCTTCACCGGATGCGTTGCCCGAGCTAACAGTTGAATAATCTTTCTTTCGTTCAGTTAATTGAGAAGGCGATTGCGACGTAGCCGAAATCGCGACGCTGGCAGAGCTACTAGAATTTGTTGATTCATCATTTGTTCCATCAACCTTACCTATAATGACTTTGATCTTTGCGGCTGCTGCAGCAACGCGTGCAGCTGTCAATTCGGTTGCGGTCATTTGTTTAACACTTAAACGGCGTTCCTCATCCACGATATGAATATGCGTGTTACTGCCGTTATTTGTCGATGATAGATCGGGGCAACCTAAAGCGATTAACTCGCTTAGCTCACTAGAGGACATGACTCTCTTCAAGGTTAAATTTTATATGTGCAAACGAAATAATTTGTGTTGTGCACCTTTAACAGTAAGTATATATCTCGCTGCCGATTGCAGAGCTTTTTGTGGTTTTGTACGTTCAAAGGTTTCGTTTTTCTCTTTACGTTTAATTAATATTTTCAAAAGTTCATTTGGAACATCGATCTGTTTTGATTTGATTGATTTTAGAAAAAGAAGAAAAAAAAAAAAAACTAAACTTTTTGATTATCTAATCACTTGGCGATTTGTAAATTCCCTTCTTTTATCCGCTCGATCTCGATAATCTAGAGATAGATTGTGCTTTCAAACGATTTAAGAAATGCGTTCACTTTCCGCTAGTTAGACAAAAACTAAAGGTGTTCTAATGAGTTTCTTACGTTAAAACGAATAAAAGCGCAGCGTTTCTTTATCATCTACGCATGACAGCCATTTTGCTTAATCATTTCAATGTCAATGCTTCTACTGCTATCGATTAAGGCAAATTGATTGATATTGAATAAAATAAAAAAAGCAATAAACACAAATCTTTTTCTCTTTGTAAATATTTTTTTAGTATTACTTTGAGAATTTTTTTTTTTTTGTTTCCTTTCATTAATTTGTTGGCACACGATCTTTTGTGATTTCTCGAACACACATTTCTAATACTTTTAAACCGATTTATTAATTTGTTATTACGGTTACAACTAAATAGTGAAGATGAAGATGGAAAGAAACGGAGAGAAGCCTCTGTGTATTCATTAAACCCATTTGGCTTCGATCGTGGGCGCCATCTTTAATTAATATCTTCTTCTTGGGTAAGAGAACAAAAAACTATTGTAAATTTTCAAAACACTGAACGAAATGTTAACTTGTTGACAGAGAGATGACAATGAATGGATGGATGGATGGATGGATGGATGGATGGATAGATGGATGGATATCTTTTTTGGGCCACATTCTCAATTTTCCCCTTTTTAGTAAACTTTGAAAAAAAAAAAAAAAAAAAAAAAACTTTTAAAGAATACAATGACATCATTTATTAAGAATAGTAGGATGAGACGATAAACGACTTACCATTTATTCACGCGAAGAGGGTTGAATTTAGGCTAATGATTAATGTTAATATCTTTCTTTACCATTAACGGCACGTATGCACTTGAGAGTTTGTTCTAAGTAGATTTCTGGCCTTTCAATGCGTGAATCACGTTAAAGGTAAGTAAACTATTACGATCGTTTTTTTAACTACCCCTTAGGCACTTAAAGAGTACGTTTTTTTTAACCTTTATCTAAGATCACTAAAATTATGGGATGCAGTTAGAAACACTGTAGAAGAATATGGCCTACCATGATTCAGCCTACACTACTTCGCTTAATATAGCTATTCCATATAACGATTTTTCAAAATAAGGCCTTATATTGGAAGTGGTCGATAGAGTGATCCGTTTCGCACCATTTTCAATGGCGATCGCCCTTGGATCCGAAACATGTCGATGTACCAAATTTGAACAAAATAGCGACCTGCAGGGTAAACATAAGAAAAAAGACAGAGAGACGGACAAGCTTCGATCGGCCTAATAAAATGTGGGTCTATCGCAAATTCTTCTGCGTGAAGCATGCATCCGCACAAACTTGATATACTTGTTTATCACAAGTGGCGTAGGGTATAAATAGTAGACATGTCATGACACTTTGAACAGTTTCGTTATTACAATTTTAAAATATATGTCAATTTTGTTGTGGTCATCTAAAATCGTCAATCCAATGGATTAATGTATTAAGTGAACACATTATTCGATTATCTCTTTCGGGAGCATTCACGAAACAAGACCTTTACCACCTTCACCACCAAAGTGAAATGATAGTTTTCATCATTCCTCAGTACAACTATCAATTTCTTTAATGGGTGCTTAATGATGGATGTGTTAACTGCGGTCTGCCGCAGTTGTTGAAAGCAGATCATTCGATCATTCTATGAGACTTATTGAAAAGTAACAAGGGCAATGCATTACTGAAAGTCTGCCATGTGCTTATTTAACCTCGATCTCTATTAATGCGGATTTAGTTTATTTCACGGAACACGTCATTTATAGCTGACAAAAGATGCGGGGACACTATCCTAAGATATTAAGTTTAGTCTACGAGCATATGATTTTTGGTCGGCTAATGCTTTTCGAACACATTTGAACAAAATAATAAAAATATTAAAAGAATGTGCGATCTTTTTGCGTTAAATTTAAGCAACAATTTTAACTCGAACGCATATCTTAAAAAGTAAAAAATATACAATCAACCAAGTGTAAAATAAAATTTCTTTAATTCTGGTCATTAATTCTCTTGTAAAAAAATATTTTTAGAAAAAAAAAAAAGAAAAATTTATATATATTCGCCTTAGGCTGTTCCCTGTGTATCCACCACCAACTATCTGGGCTTAATATATCAAAAATGTCAAAAAGGCCCAGAGGTTAGGGCCGCGCGGGATCATTTACATTTCGAGCTTTAAGTTAGTTGCCTATATATATATCGATTTTTGGATTGAATTTAAAATTTAATGACAAACAATATCAATATGTATGTCAATGATGTTTTTTTCAATTGTCTGTGTGTGAGGGAACCTTGGAAAGCTTACTTTTACGTAAGTGAACCCTCGAAACATATCCAAGAAGTTAAAATTTTGAAACTATAAAAATATAGTGCCATTTATGTACAGCAACATGGAATCTTTAGCGTTTAAATTTCGATTCTCGGTAGATCGGAATATATAGACGACTTTTTTCCCGGCTCCTTTCATCTTTTCACATGCAACAGACCAAACGATAAAACTAGCATACATTCGACGATAAGGTGGTGGCGGCTACAAAATGTAAGATACTAGAGAAGAAACTGTTTGGCATAAAAAAAAAAAAAAAAAAATAAAAAAAAAAGAAAAAGACAAATGCAATAAAAAGCCATATTTTTAACATTATTGTAAATAATTGCGCTGTTTTCCTCCTTTTTTCCGCTTTCACGTTTGTTTGTTTTTTCTTTTATGCCTTTCCTTCTGTAGTGAAAATTGAAAACAGAATTCAACAGGCGGTGATAGATTTGAGAAAACTTATTTATTTTTCACTTTTTCTTTTTGTCTTTTTTTGTAAAAAAAAAAATAAATAAATAAAAATAAAATGAAATGAAATAATAAGGAAGAAAGAAAAAACGCAACTCTTGGGAAAATGAGAACACAAGCTGATCTGATTCTGTTTTCATTGATATGTACACACAAAAAATGTATAATTTTTGTATTCGGAAATAAAAACAAAAAATAAATAAATACTGGCACCGCCCCCCCCCTTTCAATTATTTTCACTGTCTTTTTTTTTTCGTTAAATTTTTCCATTCTTTTAAATAATTTTTTTATATTTCAATAATAAATAGATTTGTTCGTTTAATGTTCTTTATCCTTTTCTTGTTGTTCTTGCGATTTTATAAATAAATGTAAAAAATAGTTTTCATAAACAACTAAAAATAGTTGTTGATGATAATCATTATTATTATTATTATTAATATTATTAACACGGAGAACATTATGATTATTATTGTTGTTTGATTATAATTATGAACGCAACCATACACACAGACACATACACACGCATACGCATACGCATACGCATACGCATATAACATGCGTCGTCAACATTATCAAGGCACAAACAAATCATAAACATTTCGTATGGTTGAGCTCTCACGCAAAGTCTTACAGGGTCGTGTTTTCCTGTATGCCGTTCGTTATTATTATTCTTGTTGTTTTTGTTGTTGTTGTTGTTATTGTTGTTATTGTTGTAAGCGTAAAATAAATACATTCATATTCTTTTTTTAGATTTTTCCATTTTTCTTAGTTTTAAAACTTTTGTTGTTGTTGTTGTTGCTTGTTGTTTTAATGCAAACATAATAATGTCTTCAAGTTAATAAAATAAATAAAAAAGGAACAAGAGGTATATAACAAACGCACAAACGCACAAACGCACAAACACAAACACACACACACACACACACACACAATACAATGTAAAATTATTTCTCAGTTTTGCAATCACAATTGATTTCTGTGTTATAATTGCTGTAAAGTCCACGATAGGTGGTAAGTAGGGGGTGTCGCTGCTGCTCTTGCTACTGCTACTGCTGCTGCTGGTGCTGCTGGTGCTACGGTGATGTTTGTGTACTTTGTCTCTACTACTACAACACACAAACAAGCGCATACGTCGTCTAATATTGTATTGTGTATTTTATTTTGTTCATCACAAACAACACACAGACCTACATTTCGAAAATTCGTATCTTAATCAAAGCACAATTCATTCGTTTTCAGTATTTTTTAACACAATTGAACAACATTTTTTGTTTCCTTCATCGTAAATTTTTTCTTACGCTTTAGCAAATTTATACAATCATTTACTTTGACTTTTTTGCAACTCGAGAGAATTTATAGCATTTTTTTTTTTTTTTTGCTTTTTTTTGTTTTTATTTTCTTCAATTTTATTTTTATTTAATTTTTTCTGGGTTATATCACCGCTTTTTTAAGTAACCAAAGTAAAAAAAAAAAAAAGAAAAAGGAAAATACTAAAAATGAAAAAAAGAATTTTTTTTTTTTTTTTTTTTTCATAAATTTTGTGTAAAATGCCATAAATTTTGTATGGTGTAGAGATGATGTCCATAACGTAAGAAATGAAAAATTCTATAAGTAGAACGCGTTTCTTAAAAACCCACGTATGTGTGTGTATAAGAATACACCTGCGTATATATATATATATTTTTTTTTTCTATCTTTTACGAAATTAATAAGAAGCAGAAAAAAAAAGGAATTTCAATAAGTAATGATTTCAAGTAAAGTATTTATTACATTTTCAAATTTCGTTTTGATTGGAGTCACTTTTCCTTTTTAATTGATTTTGCTGGCAAAAATACGTAGTTCAGGTAAATACCGACAGCGTAGCGTCGCGCTTGCCGTTAAGTAAAATAAATTCTTTTTTTTTTTTTTTTTTTTTTTTTTTTTTCAACCAATTACACGTCCGTATATAGGAAACGCACCACTTGTGGATACCGCTGTTCACAATCGTCTAATAAAGTTTTCAATTTTATTGGGAAACGAAAGAAATAGATTTTTGTTTTCTTTCTTTTGTCTTGAAAGTGTGCCTTCTACTACTTCTCGGAGAAAAATCGCAAAACATTATGAAAAAATAGTAAACATTACGTTTTCAACACACGCCGAGTTCAAGAATAAGAGCGAAAAACATACAACAAACAGCAGCAGCAACACTGGCATCCCAAGCAAAGTAAAGATCATTACAGAAAATTCTCTTTACAAAACTAATAATGCGCGCGCAGAAGCTTCCATTTTTATTAAGAGTTCGTCGTTTTGATAAATTTAGAAAGAACGGAATTTTCGAAAACTTTTTGAATTGCAAAACAAAAGTAAAAAAAAAAAACAATAAATAAATAAAAAAATTTGTTAAAGGTGTTGAAGACTATTTTTCTTAAGCTAAAGAAGAATTTTTGCCCTCCAACAATGTATCGAGCAGTCATTCGATCAATTTAAGCAACTTGGGAGAAGCTGTGGAACAAAAAGCTTTTGGCAATTCTTCTCGAGCTTTCATTAACCTCTTCGTAAAGAGATACATTAAAGAAAAATTGAGACTGACACTGAGACAAGAAGTTGCAGTAAACGCCTGGAGAGCTAACCATGAGACAATGGGAATATTTATCTTATCATTGTCTCCTCTATCCCACTCTCATTACTTTTGCCAAAAACTTCTGCTTATTGTTATCATATTTAGACTGGAAAGAGATTTTAATCTTTTTTGCTTCTGAAAACAACGCAAAATTCAAGGGTTAACTTTTCCTACGCTATTTTAGTGGCCATTCTACCATTTGCTGTTTTCTCGAGTGCTTGCGAAATTTCTGAATATGAGGACTCACCCAATACAAGCCAATGCAGATACATTTCTAATAATAATAATTTTTTTTGTCGCACCCTATGTCTGGAACTAGCAGCAGTAGATTGAAGTTCTATA
>CCAG010019552.1:0-84735 GCA_001077435.1 Glossina morsitans morsitans | reverse complement strand
TATTATTTTTATTTTTTTTTTTTACCTAATAATTTCAATTGGTATGGAATAAGCGGTACTTGGTGAAGAAAAAGAAAGCACAGCCTTATTAGCTAACAATTCACTTTTATAACATCTACCTATCAATTCACCCCATATTTTACGCAAGTATTACTTAACCAAATCCTACGCGGACAAAATGTCAACGCCCAGAATTGCAAAAAAATTTGCAATACCAACCTGCCTGCAAGAACTGTTAATGTTTTTGCAAATTTGATAGGTTCAGCAGAATGTTTACAACAAACTTTATACAGCTGGACAGACGGACAAAATGACTACACCCCTTATCCTTCGGTGATGGGTGTAAAAATGAAAAAGTTTCTATGATTTTCCTACCCTCTTAGTATGCTTTCCTTGCTTCCTTTTTCCTTAAGAAATCGTGCCACTTTTCTCCTTTCTGTGAGGGATGCACAGCATAAACATATTAAGTCGATAATTTGTTTATTTCCGATAGCCGAACTTGAAATACTAGAAAAGACTTTTTTCCCATTTTTTCCAATTTTTAAAAAGAGGAGACAGTATGACGATGTGTGCGAAGTGGGTTGCTTTTGTGAGACAATAAATATTGCAAGTTTTTTTTTAAAATTTAAACAAAAATTTATATTAATTTTTTTCTCACAATTTTCATTCGATCTCTTACAACTCGTTGAAAATTTATTCAATAAATTTTACTGTTTTTATTTTTTATTGAAAAATGGCTTTCAAAACTACGAAAAATTATAATTAAGAGGAAAGAAATTAAATCAATCAAATTAGGTCTCGATGACGATGGATGGAGGAAGAAAGAATTACAAAATAATGAAATAATGAGCGAAAGTAAAACCAGAAAATAATAAAAGAAAAATAATAAAAAAATTAATCTCCGAAATAAAATTTTAAAAGAAATTCATACGGTAAAGTGTTGATGGATACATTTCGTACACACGCCGTAAATGATAAAAAGAGAGAGAGAGAGAATATATGTAAAGAATATATATGTCGTAACAGAAAACTTTAATAATAATAATAATAATAAATACGTATTTTAAAAGAAAATAGAATAGAAAAAATTTCTTCTTCATTTCATTTCATTTTAAGCACAATTGTAGTCACACAAAATCGTTGCATTTAAAGTTTTAAATCGTTCCAAAGTTATGAAAATATTATTATTTGTAAAGAAACATATATTATATGTGATAAATGCAAAACATATATATCTATATCTATATATATATATATAGATATACTTTCACTTCCCGATGCCTATGCGATGCATATAACACCTGCATTTTGTTGTTTCTGTTTGTTTGTCTTTGTTTTTTTGTTTACTTAAATTTTTAAATTAGTGAACAGCGTAACATACAACCGTACAAGTAGCATGCAGCACATGAAAGGCATGTGAATAAACGAAGCACTTATGTTAAAAATTGTCATTTCTTTTTTAGGTAAATTAAACACACCGCAACACCCTATCCGACCAGGCTCCTACGCAACTTCAACTCTCGATATTCAACTTTGCGTGAAGAGCAATCATAGCTGTAGAGTTCATACTTAGATGATTTTAAAAACTAGAATTACAGAGGATGTGCTGCGGATATATTTGAAATTTCAAGATTTTAGAAAAAACCTACAAAAAATAATGTTCCAGAAATTTTCAACGACCTACGTTGTATTACATGAAACGATCTTTAAATATCTTTTTAGTCTTTGGGTATAGCCATTTTGCCAACATACCAGAAGGACACTTCAGATATCCTATAGACTACATTAATAAACTGTTCGTCATCATCAAATTCTGGTTTGTTTTAAACGTGTCACACTGTCTGTCTATCTGGCTAATGTCTGTGCTCAAAATTCCCCTAGTCGGCAAATCGGAAGATATCGGTTTCAAATTGGATGCAAAGGACATGCCCAATAAAGAAATATACTTTGTCTTCAAAAACAAAAAAATGCATATTTTACCCCACATCTCATAAACATACATACAATATAAATATTTACTTATTCCATTTTAATAAAAAGCGCTGGGCATGAAACCGATATTGCCAATCGTATTTGGTATTGTGCTTTGAATTATGTCTGAAAAAATTTGATTATTTTGACTACGAGAGAAGTAAAATAAAAGACCTGTAGATGTAACATTACGTCTGTCTTCACGAGCAATAACCAGATACATCTGCAATGAATTTTAACTTTCTATTTAAACTTTTGAACCATAAGGATATCAATGGCTACGATAAGAGTACACTGACACACAGACATACATAATTAATTTAACAAAATTAAAATTTCTCTATCCAAATTAAGTATATGTACTTTGCGATACATCCTTTCGTCTGACAGAAAGGGGCACTAAAGAGAAATTGAAAACAAAAAAGAAAAACACATTTTCCAAAGTAAATCGATACACAGATAATTAATTGCATTTTTAAAGTGGCAAAGTTGAACGCTACACATTTCATTTAATATAATTCGTTCACAATATAAGAAAAATATATTTGAATTTTGTTGAAGAAACGCTACGAAATTATTCGATAACTTAATACATCAGCAATCATCAATAAATTAGACGGACTTCATGGTAAAGCTTAAACGATTGACTCAAGATTAACTAAGTTTCTATAAACATTTTTTTTACGTTTTAGCGCAACTGTACCTTTTTGCCAATATTTGTCAGTCATAAGATTAGAAACTATCCTTTCTCTTTGTAAATGAGATCAAGGTCGAAGAAAACAAAACCTTAAAAATTTTACTATCATTCAATTGCAGTTTATATCAAATATGCCAAATATCTCAGATAATTATCGCAGTCGTCAACAGATTTGTCGCAAAAATGTAACTACGTCAACTTGCACTTTATATCAAATATGCCAAATATCTCAGGTATTTATCGCAGCCATTAACAGATTTGGTACAAAAATGTTGCTGTCATTATTTCGCATTTTATATCAAACATGTTAAATAACTTAGATATTTATCGCATTCGTCAACAGATTCGGTGCCAAAATAAACCTATTGGTCTCAACTGACAAGCTTGACTTGTTGTGTAAATTTTATATTTATAGGGAAGACGTTGTGTTTGAATTTCTATGTAAATTTTTACTTTTGTAGCGTTTAAAACATTGTTTGCGCACAAACTTCCAGCTATCGAACCTAAGACGGCGGGAGGGGAGTTTTCAGTGTTCTATGTTAAATCTTTATTTAAAACAATCATTAGTAAAGCAAACATAAAGAGAAAATTATTGTTTATAATGAGAAGTTTTAAGGCAATAACGCAATCCAAACATAAATCCAAAAGTTGTATTTCTTTCTAATGCACATCGAGGATGCAATGAAATGAAAGGTCCTTTGATGCATTGGGATGTTATTGGAAAAATTGAAATTCTTTTTTTCATTTAGAAGAATATAAAATTAATTGAAATTAATATAAAAATTCCAAAAAAAAAAAAAAAAAAAAATGCAATAGACAGTGTGTGACATTTTTTAATTTTTCCTTTTCGTTAATTTCTATAAGTACGAGTAAGCAATGCACGTAATACTAAAGCTTAATTTAGGACTTTGAAGATGAATTTTGAATGTTGGACTTTTTTAAATAATTTTCAAAAAAATTAATTTGGAATTCCAATTAAAAAGGTTACGTTCTAATTATTTGAAAAATTGAATGTACAGAGTGAATTTTGTATTTTGTATGCTGTTGTGCCTTAAATTATGCTTTTCGTATCTGCTTAATGCGAAATGTACGCTATACGTAATTCAGAGCTAGTTATATATAATATATATAAAGGAAAAATTAAATAAGAATCTTTTGGACTTACCGAATCCAGTGTGGTATCGATATTGCCATTGGGACGATCTGCCAGAGTAGTTTCCTTTAGATTGATTTTCACATGATTGGCGGCTGAAGTTGTTGCCCCACCTCTTTGCGGTTTGGTCGCATCCAGTAATACCTTCAACGAGGCGATGGCATGCAATTGTGTTGCTTTCTCGTCCACCTTGCCTGGAACATCATCTTTGTCATTGTCATAGTTATGGAGGTATTTTTGTTTTGTTTATAGTTTTTTTTTTTTTTAATATTTTTTTTTTTTTTAGTTTCAGTGTTGTTTTTTTATTTTAATTCATTAATAAATTTCGTTTGTTACAATTGAACGCAGTGAGAAAATTATTGAATCACACAGACATTTATTGAAATTTATCGAAATTCGATTCATACGATTTTTGTTAAATGGAAAATCCACATTTTGATATTTTTGTTACAATAAATCATAAAGAAAAGTAGAAGAAAAAGGAAAAAAGAATTTTAATCGATTAAAAATTCGAATAATTGAATTTGGCGTTAAGGGAAACAAGAACTAAAAAAAAAAAACAAAAATAAGAAAAAATCTGTTTTTTTAATAAATTTGTTTTTCCTTTTTTGGAAATAATTTTTTAGTTAAAAAATTTTTTCAATTTAAAAACAATTTGTGTTTATTTGTTAAACAGTTACGGAGAGAGAGAAAGACACAGAGAGACAGAGAGAGAGAGAGAGAGAGAGAGAGGGAGAGAGAGAAAGAGAGTCGGAGTTAATAAAAAATTATTCTCAAAAGGGAATGCGAAAAATGGAAATTAAACCGTTACTGGAAAACAGTTGAAATTTTCGAGATTAGATTAATTAATACATTCATAGATTAGATTAATATTAAATATTAAAAGTCATGACTACAGAAATAGAGAGAGAGAGAGAGAGTAAGACAGGGTTGGTGTGGTGGTGGAGGGGGGGGGGGGTGGGCGAAGGAATTGAAAAGGACGGAAAAATAAACTTAATTTCAAACCAATTGATTGAGTTGCTTTTGTCCATTAGACTGCTGCAGCTGGACTGTTTGTTATAAGCCTTGATTTTTTCTTAATAAGTGGAAATAAAAATTTTATATAAAAGGTAATTAAAAAATAATATTCACTATACTACGAATCCACTACAATATTTACCACGTCACGGCCAAACTTTTTGCCAGGTAGTTTTGAATAATACTTTTGTGCTTCATCTAAAGCTACCTAAACACATAATGCGTTATGCCTTTAAAGCTCTAATGCTTTGCAATATACTTTGTATATATATATACATATATATATATATACAAATATACACAAGTGTATATATACGTACAGGAGTGCAAGAGGAAAAGTTAAGATAAAGTATATGATTTTTTTAAAATTAAAAACTTACTGAGACTCGTACGACAAAGTTAAGGTTCTACACTCTACAATTCGGGTGCTATGTACTATGTACTATGTTCGGAATAATTCTTGGACTCGGTGGTGAATTACATTATGAGGTGTTTCATGATACGGCAATTGACGCTGATATTGTTTTCGTTAGATAAAGTGTTGATATATTTTAAATTAGTAAAATAAATTGCATGAAATAAAAAAAAGAAGAAAATTGCATTGTATTCACCTAACTATGAAACATTATAAGCGCATAATTGATTATTAATTATCTTTTCAAGTATTTGTGATCTTTCACATATGCCAAAGTGTGGAATGGTATCCTTGTATACACCCTACTCAACCGTGAAGCTTTACTAAAATGACTAGAAATGAGTCTATAACATAACTGTATACTAAATTCCCTTAAGAAACTGAGTTGATTTAACTGTATCCGTCCATCTGCACATATTTTCCATACTTTTCCTTCGTGAAAGGGAAATTTGTGTTAGAAAACTTGAGCTTGGCGTACGCGATTCTAATTGATTGATCATGTTTGAAAATGAGGGTTATACGCTCGCAACCATAGCAGGAATTAAATGATAATTTACAACTCACAGCGTGAAACAGGGCGCACACATTTACAGATACCGTCTAAACTGTCAGTATCGAAATGGATTTGATATTCTTATACTCTATGCCATAGTATGAGTGTGCTAAGTTTGTGCGAAAGTATGTAATACTCACAAGAACTATATTTTCATTATATAAATCGCAGTCCATACGTCTTTATATTTAAGCTGCAGATCGCAGTTTCGGGATACTTTCATGGAATTTTTACACTGATATGTACTGCACTGAAGACAGACGCTTCCAAAAGTGTGTTGGCTCAAATCTTTTTTACCATGACTCCTATTTTTCATATTTCAATTTACGGTTTTCATATTTTCACCTACTAAAGAAATTTGAATCGCATGGAATTATTTTTGAATCGTCTTGCAAAAGAATAGGTCATTATATGGCAACAAGGCTTAATTGCTCGCATGTTGATAAATGAAAATAAATCAGGAATAATAAGTTTTTTACCAAAAACTTAGAAACGATTAACATTACTAAAAAAAGACCGTATCGGTTCGAGTTTTGAACGTCTGCCATGTAAGATTTTCGCAGAAAATCAATCTTATGCGATTAAAATTTTGCAATTTTTTTTAAATTCTTAAGATTGGATTATGGAAAGCGAAGTGATGTCTCAACTTAAGTAAGAAGTTCAGGATTCCAGCGATGGACGACAAACAGTAGAATCTCATGCTGACGACTTTTGTGAATACATTCTGCGCCCTTTAAATGTTACAAATGCTGTAACAGATTCAGCCTAAACACTTCTTCTCGTAATGGTTACAAACATTTATTTTTATCCTTAAGCAAGAAGGGCCAATATTCGACGAAGTCTCCGTAGAATTACTCTATTGCGTCCAACTTAAGTATAAAACCTTCACTTAAATGTGTTAACTAACGATAAAAGTATAAAAGGTAGGGGTGAACTCAGAATCCTCTCAGTCAACTTTATACATACATTGCAAAGCAAAACCTACTGTGTTAGTTTCGACGTCGCACAAGCCTCATGAGGTGATAGGATTAATATTGTTGAAAATGGTCCTACCACACATACCATGGAAAGCGGAATTAAGATTCTATGCAAATATTGTTGACTGGCGCTTTTAAAATGTTAATGAACTTAATGAGCATTAGTGAAAAACTCTCTAGCTTATTACAACCACATGTCACTGATCCGATTAAAAGAAACCGAATAATGGCGTAGCTATGAAGCACAACACATATAAAGAGGACAACGAAATACTTTTAGCACAAAATTTCATTCAATCGTTTAATAACTGAGGCAATGTCCCTAATTTCATACCGCGATATATTTTAAGTATTTCTTGCGTATCCGCATTATATAAGGTAACCTACAGACCTGCTACAATCAGTCAGTAATGGCGAACTTTTCAGTACGAAAACAAATGTTTTCAACAATTTCTTTAATGAGAAAGTGTTTGCGTAGACATCATTTAGTCTGTTGTCTTTTTCCAAATATTTCGACTTTAATAAATTCAGGCAAAAGAAATAAAGGCAAAACAATAATTATGTGCTTAGAGTTTTTCCTTTATTAGAGTTTCGTGAAAGCGGTTAGTAACTCCATCGACTTACTCTCGTAGAGCCGTAGTTTTACATTCTAACAATTGCCCCAACTATCTCCACTTGTTCTCTGATCTTTCTGCACAGTCTCTTTAAATAAATAATGTCCGGATAAAACGGTGAGCGCGGACCTTGTACAAATAATGATTGAAGAATCTGATGTAAGACTCTTCATTTTCGTAGCATTTCGACTTTATTTTGGAAATGGAGGGTGAATGTATCTATGTTCACAAGCTAGTACTGGCAGTTGCTTCTCCTTACTTGTCAAGCAAAAATTCTACAACAACCCTTTAAACTATTTCAAATGATGTAGAAGAAAACGTAGAAGAAGAAGTAGCGCTCACAAATGTCCAACCATCTGCTCTGAGAACAATTATCGATTATATTTATCTTCCTTAACGTAACTTCTCACTTGGCCGCGGCGACTGACAAATCAAATAACTTGACATTTTTGACCCTAATCTGGCCAATTTCAATCTTTAGTGCTTCAAAAAGTATATGGCCTTCTATTTCATATTTTTATATAGCACTCTTGTTTGAATATATAAATAAATTTAAACTATACGTTCAAGTGGCTCAGAGTGACATCGTGATATGATTCGTTACAAAAAAAAAAAGACATGACAATGTTAGGTTTAGTTCTGTCTCTTCCTCAAAGCAAACTCTCGCGGTGTAACATTAATCGCAACCAATGGTTCAACAATCGATACCTTGCAAAGGATATTAACAAGCATTAACTTAAATCTACGTCGCAAGTTTGCCTTCATTTTTCTGATGGCAAATATTTTCAGGCCAGCAATAGGCTTTCACTTCCCAAATAAGTACGGATTACTTTTAGATATGGAACACAAATGGCTATTAGATGCCATAACAAAGTTATCTGCACATATACGCGTGCATGTATGCGAATATGTATGTGAGTTTCATATCGATTGTGGTTTTCTAGTAGATTCTATCTGAAATTGTCAATCCTTGGAGGATTTAATCGATATGAAGTACGCAATCAAGGCACGCGTTATAATAGATTATAAATTCATGTTTGCATAAATCTCCCCCAGGTAAGTTTTCTTGCGGAAAATGTCTTAGGACTAGGACTGATTTTTAATATTTTGTGATGAAAATTGATCAGGAATAGTGTTTTAATGATTGAAATCTACTGTGATAAATCTAGATCGTATTAGTCCAGTCATTGTTCGCAGTTCGCAATGGCTTCCATGAAAAGTAAGTGCTTATATGGCCATTAAATCTATTTTTTAGAATTATACGTGCACAAAAAAGAAGAAGAGAGAAAAAGAAGAACATTGAATGTGAACCAGCGCAGTTCACAGTTCAGTTTTGAAAACTTCATAAAAAGGTCACTTTTGTGCTCTCAGAAGTTCTAATTTGAGTTAAATTCTTACACTTAGATAGTCGGAAGCGTTGTGGTGTAGGATAAGCAAAAGTTGGCTTTGCTTCAATATCAAATTTTAATCTAGTTTCATATCTAGCTTCGTTCATTTATTTATCAATTCGATGCTTTTATTAGAAATCAACTCAAAGGCTCTTACGGATTTTTTTCAATTAAAGACAAACCTTTCTGCTTACATGATGTACAAATTGTGTGTGACCGCAAAGAGAATATTGAAATTCTCATTGCAGATAAATGCACTTCATGCACGCATTTACGTATCGGCAGATTTAAACAAAATTGATGAAAACTGCAAAGATTTAAGAATTCAATCAAACAAATCAATCAATACAAGCGTGTTACTTGGAATTGGCATCGTTTTCAGAAATACGAAACGGTAGTATTGGCCTTGAAGCAATCTTCGACACCTCTCATCCCAAATGGATATATGAAAGTCGTAAATTCTTTTCTGAAGTTCTAGGGGTTACAACAGTTGGCTGATACGCATTCTTCCCCCTTCCAACTGTTGAGCTGAATAATAACAGATATGCGTATCAAATATTAAGGCGGCGACTGCTATATGTGTTTGTAATCAGTTGACTGCAATATTTCAATATTTCAACTTTTGAACATTTCTTTCAATGCCAAAGCTTATGTGGATGGGTTTCCGAACTGAGAAAATATTTTAGGACAATAATTGGAAAAACCGCAAATAAAAGAAAAAACAGCAAAGAAACTAACATAAAATCATTTTGAATTGATTTTTCAATGTCCATCGCTAGTGTTGCGTTGAAAGTGGAAAACTAATTAATTAAGATAGTAGTGACTCTATATGTTAGTGTAAAGAGTGCGTGAAAATTATTAACACGCACAAGGGGATCTTTGGTGCAAATCCACCGAAGTCGAAGGGGGGCCACTGCGGGAAATTTTAGCGTTTAAGAAAACCTAATCTATCGGGTTGTCTTTCGAAGAACTTCGCTTTAAGCAGAACGTTGCGTGAAGAGCGCAATCTGTATCGACATAAGCTTTACCTATCCGAGTTGAATAATCTTGATCTTCCTTGCGTTTTCTGTCCAACTTGCAATATTTTCATCAAGACTAGAATAAAAGTTAGTTATGCTCACACATGCTGGAAGAGCTTCCCGTTCCTGGAATATTTATTGCAAATATTATTATTTGCTAAGCCTTTCTCTTGCTACCACTTTCAATGATATTTTGACGGCAAATATACGCAATTCTGGATTATTATTAGAAGAGAGTGCAGAGGATCATATGTTTAAGAAGAGGCAACTCACACGAAACCAAAGTGACGCGTAGACCTTAATCGTCTGAATTGTTACATATAAGGCGCCGTTGATCGGAGTATCAATTCGCCTAACACTCTTTATATAGTTGAAGTCTGCTATAAAAGCGTTTGATTTGAGCAAGCTATAGTTTCCGTTATTGGCTAGAGTTCGTGATTGCCGATATTGGGCATTTTGTTGAGTCATTTCATAATCTGGGACTCAGTTAAGTGGTGTAAAGAATTTCGCCTGAACTATGAACAAATTAATGTTAAAGTCAACATGTCCTTAAATAGCGTACGCGTCCTAAGCATGCTTGATATTTGATTGTAAGGCCGATATAAAGCACATACGGTGCACACGATATAATATGATATCTGATGTGGTTTCTTTCTAAGACGTTGTATTAAAACATGAAGTATACATACATAAAAACTGACACGAAGCAGAAATTGGATTAGGAGAAATATGGAGCTGACATAACTTTAATATTGTGCTCTACGGAAGACAAAGGCCAAAAGTCAGTTCTTCGCAGATGTTCAGCGAATTCCGGCGAATTGAGGAGTGCGGGGATAAAAAACTTAAAATTCAATCGCTTTTTGCAAGCACACACACACACACACATTTGAGCACATGAAAAGCGAACAGGCAGCCATGACCAAATCATGTCCGCCATTTCGCTGATCAAGGATGCGTACGTATCTTACGATACCTTTGATAAAACTATAAGTATTTGACGAAGCTTGGAGAATTGCTGCGGTTAACAAAGGCATTGGCGTAGGTGGTTTTAATAGAGTTTCGTGCATCAAGCAAAGTAAACGATGTAATCTTTTCATTTATCATCAACTCATTGCCGTCTTTAATGAAATCAAATTAAATTGAAATGTAGAAAGATTTCGAGAGAAAAGCTTTTAAACTGATTGTGTCTATGTTTAGTTCTTAATAAGAAATTACCGCTAACAGAGAGAAAAACGCAAAAGACCATCTCACTGAGTTCCGTTAAAAATAAACTCTTTGGGATTGAAAATAGTCCAGAACACTCTACTAACACTTTAAAATATATACTAATGGCACGTGGTCAAGCGCACTTATTATTAGAAGCATCAAAAAGGAGGGTAAGGGGAAACGAAGTCTTCACAATAATAGATAGATAGCGTAGTTATAGTTTATAGAGACAGTTTTGCAGTTATCAAAAGCATTCAAGTAAAAGAGGAAACCTAGAAAATAATGATGAAAGGGAAATTCTATACGAGATATAAATGGTCATATATTCTAAAAATATATGTTTGTGCTTAGTATGTATGCAGTAATACAGCAAACGGAACAGTCGCTTACAGTTAGTTGGCAACTAAAATAAACAAATAAGCAAAAAATAATGTGAGTAGTTCTGGATGTTTATCTATATTGGCCTTTCTTGCTAAGTACGGTTGTGTCTCATTGTTTGTTTGTGTTTCCGTTCTTCAAGCATCTACGAAAACTTTACTTTAATAAGTGGATGGGGTCAGTATGTATTCCCATGCAAAGTAATTATCTCCTTTAAAATAATTTTTTTGTTGATTCTGTTCATTGCTCATTTTCACGTCTATGTATCCAGACATGCATGACCGTAATATTTTGCAAATGTGTTTGCATCAACCACGTAACAGATAATACAACAACGTGTTCTATTTTAATAATCATTCTATAATCATATATTATGAGTTACCCTGGAGAACATTTTCGAATTTAAGTTCGTATGTATGTATGCATTAAGAGTAAAAAAAAGTAGTCTTCTTTATGAAAAACAATTTAAAATTTCATATTCGCATCAGTTTGGCCATTAAATGATTTGCATTACTTCGCCTAACATTCTTAAAATATAAAAAATTAATCCTTTTGGCCGTACAAGGAAGAAGAGAGAGAAGAAAGAAAGTATTAGAGAGAATCCTTATATTGGAGGGGGTCCGAAAAGTGAATCAAATAAGTAAAAGGTTCTTCTTCTACCCTACATAATTCGTTATAGAGGTATATTATGTTTACATGCATTTGAAATCATTTTTTGCATCGACTTATGTCATGTCTTTACGTTTGTCCATCATCTTCGCTAATGTCCGTTCGTGTCGAATATTCTTGTGTTCAATCTAAAGATCGCAAAATTTGAGATATATTGATGAAATTTGATACACTGCAGAGTAAGCATTTTTACAAACGCCCCCCTCCCCCTTTCCCCCAATACGACGTCGCATTGAAAAATTTGTTAGACGAAGAAAATTTGGAATTTCTCGAATTGATGAAACGGTGTGGGCTAAAATACGGCAAACATAATGAATATGGGAAACTCCTATGGGATGAGACAACTTATTGAAGATCAGTGGAGAATTGCATTCGGCGCGCTGGTTTGCAGTAGGCCGTCTTGCAAGATAGAACGACTCCATGGTGTAGATTGAAATTGTTCAGAGAGCAAAAGAGAGAGAGAGAGAGAGATAGAGAGATAGAGAGAGAAAGAGGGAGAAGGGGAGAGAGAGAGAGAGAGTCAAGCAACTAAAATCTAAACACTTATAATTTCGTTCACGATTATTGTTAATATGAAAGTAATCAGACTTTGGAGATTGGAAAAAGCAATTAAGCTACAAAGCAGAAAAGTATGAGCATGCATTTATTTCAATTTGGAATAATTGAACATTATTACAACACAAAAGTTATACTCGCCTTTAATCAATTTTTTTTTCTTTATACCCACCACTAGCGGTAATTCATTAGAAACTGGCAAGAAAGTCCCTGAAGTCAATACGTCGATAGTGAACTATGCTACACATATCGTATCTTATAAATTGATTTGGCAACACTTTATAAACATATACGCAAACTGAAATTTTTATTTCCATTTTCCGTTTTATGTGATGCTTTGTTACCATACATCGTCTGAGGTGCAGGGTGAGTTAATTTATCCTTGTTGCCATGTAGAGAGTAACTGTGCGCGATTGTCTGTAGCGATCGGCAGGATTAGGAAGTTAGATTTATATCTATCGATTCAGAATAGTTTTTTGAATTCGAATTGAGTTTGTCTGCCCATTTGTCTGCCTGTCTGATCTTTATTCATATTATTTTTATGTTCTACCTACAAATCAACATACGGTTCCATGACTTCCGTGACTGTCCCAAGAGGCAACACTATTGAAAATGGATTTGATTGGGCCATTTTTACGATCACTCGCCACATAACGCTTCATTTTAAAAAAGTCGTTACAATTTTCAAAGTCAAAAGGAACGGATTAGAGTTTGGATTTAGGTAATACAATGAACCATTCAATCGACTTTGAAGAATTGTAGACATTGATATCCTAAAGTAGTCGTTGATGCAGCTTTTGCAGAACTTTTTTTTTAAATTTCGTTACTTAAAGAAAACTTATCGATAGACTGTTGGTCATTGTCTTACACATGTTTGACATATCTTGTCACATCGCTCGCAAGCATTAGAAACCCCCAAAAAATGTGTTTACTAACGATCAGGGTGCGATTCAGATTCAAATTACGCCTTCCGATATATAAATTCGCCAAACCGCAAAGTGATTGAGACACAATGCATGTATATTGTGCGATCATCTCGGGAGATCAAACTTTATATTTATTAAGGTATTTCATAGTGCGTTTATATCGAGGATGATTTCAGTGGTTTCGTTAAATGATTTCACTTAAAAAACGTAGCCTTTTACGCTGCACTCAAAAGCATTAAGCAATTAATTTTGACATTTCTTTATATGTATTTGCAGTTATATATGAAACACTAATGTTCGCTTTAACAGAAACGAAAGCGTACGAATATAATGCGCTGGGAAATATATCAATATCCAATGCTACCAAATCGAGAACTAATTTTGCGTAGCTCGAGAGAGTTCATTAAGCGAAGTAATCAAGTATGAAAAATCTCTAACTCTTTAGCAAAAACAGTTGAAAACGCAGACGGAAGTTAACGTTCAGCTATGTGTGGTGATTACAAACCTGTGTTTTCAATGTGATTTCAGTGTGGTTGCGATTTATTCGTATGTGAAGAAATCAAGATTTCTGCGGGACATATAGAAAGACTCGAAATTACTGAAATTATTTGCCATATAAAAGCAGAAGTTAAAGTTTGAAACAATGCCGAAAATCGAGATGAACATTTTAACAGATTTTTATTAAGATTAAAAGTTTAATTGGCAAATTTTTTAAAAAGAAAAAATAATCAAGAAAAAGATAAGTAAGGAAAACTTTTTTACTGTGGTGGTTATCTATTGTATGGGACATGGCAAGGCAGATATCCGTTTTTACATTCATTTATATATATATCTAGATATGTATTTGGATATGTAGCGATAAGTAAATAGAGAGAGAGAGAGAGAGAGAGAGAGAGAGAGAGAGAGAGAGATAGCGATAGTGAGAGCGAGAGTAGGAGTGAGAAAGAAGAGCAAAAAGAAGTAGAAGAGAACAAGACAACGAAAGCTAGACAAACACGGAACGATCTTAAGCTCGAATTAAGCGCAAACGTACTTTTCGCTTAACGACGCAAACTATACAAGAATTTCTAAGCTAGAAAAAGGAAACGATTGCTAAATAATTATCCGTTTTTAAGAATGTACATACTAAATTAAACACCAAATATATATATTTTTTTCATTAATTAATAAATTGAAACTCCAAACTGATAACATACAAAACACAAATATTTTTGAAGCATTTATTTTCTCTTCTTAAGTAATTCATGTATTTATTCATTTTTTATTAACAGAACAGAACTTTAGCGAAAGTTCTTTTTTTTATGTACAAAATAATAAATGTAAGTGTTGGAACTAATTTCGTATAATTTTTTTCTCCTTTTTTTTTTTTTTTTTTTGCGGAACACAAAATCAATGAAAACACTAAAAAAACGCACGAACAAACACTGAAACTACAAGGGAGTATTTATTGTTTTTTTATGTATGTATTTATATAAAATATGTGTGTATAGATTTACATGTATATAGTTAAGTATATCTTATTTTACATAAATGTTAGTGTAAAAGAATATTTGTAAAGTTAAGTGTACAGTTTTTGAATTGAAAGAGTTTGATGCTTTAGACGTTTTACTTAAATTTGTGATGATGAGAAAGATATACAGAACGAGAGGGTAAGAGAGAGAGAAGGGAGAGAGAGAGAGGGTGAGAGTCCTTTTAGTGTATAAGATTTGCATGTTAAGTGAATGGGAAAAAAGTGAAGCGCACATATGTTTGTACATATCCTTGACCATTAATCAAAAGGAGATGGAGAGAGAGAGAGAGAGAGGGAGAGAGAGAGAGAGAGAATAAGGGGATGTCTGATGATAGTGTTAAATACATTAGAATGATATTTTATGATATATTATCTAGTTAACATAATATTAATTTGCTTTACAAATATTTGGATAGACATTCAAAGAGACATGAGCACAGGAACGTAAACAAAGCAGCGAAGAAGAGAGTTGTAAGTATATACCTATAACCTAAAAAAGAAAAATCAGCCTTTTCAGATATTTTGTTCGTCTAGTTACTCACCCTCTATGACATATTGAAAAATTACACATTTCTTGCATAAGGTTTACTATTGTGAACAAAAACTAAGGCAAAGATGAAAGTCGGTGGCATATCATATACTCATCTCCCAGAGGGGACCATGATAGATTATCGACTCAACTTAGATATCACGTCGAGTACATTGCTCGCAAAACTGGAGGCATCCAAATGGCATTAGTGATTATTGCGACGGCCGTCCAGCCACCTGAAGGAAGACATATAGCCAAAGTGGTGGCCTCGGAAATCACGTATGCAAGTTCGCTGTGACTGGACGCATACGCCCCGTATTAAAACGTAAGTTGGAGGCAATATATGCGCATTCCAAAAGAAACGACATAATAGCAGATAGCCTTCGCGAGGTAATACCTAACCTACCTACCTCACGATGATCCGGCAAGGAAGAGTGGTAGATGAAATGTGCGTGGAGGGGGGTGTTTTTCTAGTACGCAGGCGCCACTCAAGAGCGTTAATTGTACGATGTTAGGACGCTCGGAGGATCACCTATCTGATCTTCTGCCCTCGTCTCTGTTTGCTATCAGTTCTTGAAGTGCTAATGATCGCTGGAATCGACTCTCTCTCTCTCGAGAGAGAGAGAGAGAGAGATGGCTAAGATGCAAACTTGTCCCGGGTATCTTTAGGCAACAGTTATTGGTCAAAATATGAAAATGGTCAAGCACTCACAGCCTGCTATAGAATTTGATGCAAAACTTGGTGCAAATCAAATTTGAAGATGGTAGTGATCGTGATAAATAAAAGAATTTCTCTTTAATCTTTAAATTTGCGTTGAGCTGGTAGATATTACCCCCTAGTTTTGCTATTTATGTTTAAAAGAAATATAATACGGCGGTAATTTTCAGGCCCGAGCTTCTAACTCTATTCCTAACTAAGTCTACCCTCTTAAAAAGTTAACTATTTAGATTGTCAGGGAAACTACTTAGCTTTGAGTTAAGGAAGTGTATTGAAAACTGCTCGAGATGAGTAGAAAAAACGCAAAGACGAAGGTGAAATTCATTTGGGTGCTATAGGTGTTAACTACAAAAAAAAAAAAGTTTAAGGCGCAAATGCTTGTTGCGTTACGTTCGAGTCGTAAATGTAAGTGAACTGTGAATGTACAGTGTGCGTGTGGAGTGTTTGTGCACAACTTTATGGAAACATCATGAACTCACCATCATGTAGCGGATCTATTGTGTGTATCATAAGCTGCAATAGGCCATGACGGAATTTTGCACCAGTCTGAGTACTACTCGTATTTCCACCACTGCTATTACCTGTAGCGCCAGCAACACCACTGCTCGAACCAGGCGGTCCCGATCGCGTCTCCGAAGCCGCTCTTGATGTCACCGAGCCACCAGGCTGCGTAGCCATCGACGTCTCTGATGAGTTGGCGGCATTACCCTTTTTTTTTGATTTTTTGATTTTTTGTTGAATTTTAATTCCCGTCATTTCAAAAGATTTTCAATAAAATTGTATTTAAGTGAAAAAAACACAAAAAAAGGAGAAAAAGAAATATGAAACGGAAAATTACATTAAATTCTTTCTCTTTTCTTTAAGCTTTTCTAAAATGTATATTTTAAACCTGTTAATGTATAAAAAAAAAGCAAAAATAAAAAACAGAAGAAGAAGAAGAAGAAATGTAGTTTTTAAGAATCCAATGAGATTTTGGAGCATTTTCTATTCACCAATTACATGATAATCTTTCTTGCATTAATTATGCATATTTTGTTGCCTTTTTATTATTTTGTGTTCTTTAAGGCATTTTTAAATGAAAAAAAAAAAACAAAAAAACATAAACACAAAAATTGAAAACAAATTTTCATTATAAAATAAATGATAATAAAAAAAAGGTAAAAACTAAATTAATAGATAAAAGCGCATTAGTTGTTACTGCAATTAATTATTTTTTGTTTATTTTTCTCTTTTTTTTTTTTTTTTGGTTGTGGTGGGTGTACGAATAAAGCAGTAAGAAACTTGCTGTTTTTTTTTTATTTATTTTTTTTCTTTTTTATTCTTTATTTTTTTGTTTTGAAAGTTTGTAGTAATTGCAAAAATTTATTTTTATCACGTGGAAATGGGGAAGCAGGTAAAGAAACACAGTTAGGCAGATAGACAAGTACAAAGAGTGAGAGAGAGAGAGAGAGAAAGAGAGAGATAAATAGAGAGAGAAGAGAGAGATAGAGAGACAGAGAGAGGATTTTTGACCAAATTTGAGTATTTGTTTTTGTTTTTAAAGAGAAATGTTAATGTGAATGCGTACTTAGTTTAGAACGAATTTGAAAAATTTTTAATCTCGATCCTGTGTGGTCCTGTGAAGAACCACGCATGTCACTTATTCTGAGTTATGACGAGTTCGGTGCGTTCCCAATTTGATTCGGTTTTTTGCTTTAACCACAAACCACCAGAAAACTGTGAAAACAAACATTCATAAAATTTAAAAAAAAACAAAAAACACGCAAATAACTCTTTTTTGAATTTACAAAAAAAAAAAAAAAAAAAAAAAAAAAAACCGAAAAACAAAATAAATAAATAATTTAAGAAAAAAATTAAAATCAAAAGAATGGAAATAGAAACATAACATAAACCATTCATTGAAAGTATACCTACAAACAAATGATTAAATTATTTTATTGTTCACTATTATTACTTCAAGCGCAGTGGGAAGTTTTTGTTGTATTTCACTGATACTTTTTTCAATCTTTAAAATGTAGTTTTTCTCTCTTTTTCTTTCTAACGTATTTCATTTTTATTTATTTATTTATTTTTCTTTTCTTTTTTTTTTTGAATTTTAAACACGTTTATATGTTTACTATTTATTTTATTTTTTTTTTTTTTCCAAAAAATTAATATTCTGTTCCATTGACTGGTAATGAAGAGAAATGCAAAAAAAATTATATAAAATAACATACAAAGCTTTAAAAATTATTACTGAATAAACTGAATAAAGAAAATAAATAAATATTTAAATAAAAAAAAATATTAAAGAAATTCGATAAAGAGAGAGAACGGGTTTGAAGAGTAAATTTATAAATTCTTTTGCTACATATGTGAGATAATATTGTTGCTATGTAAGTATGTTAACGTAATTATGCATATAAATATATAGATAATTTTATAATATATATAATTAGATCTATTTCAATATCAATAAAAGGTTGACAAAAATTTTACACAAGTTTATAAAGATTTGGAAAACGAAACTCGAAATTAAAAACGCGTTAATGAAGAACGCAGAGCTCAGAACATATACGGAAGAAATTATACCCGGTTAGGCCACGATGATTGAATAGAATCTGTCGATACTATCTATCTATCATCATTGGTTTGTTTTACTATTTTATCATGAAAGAAAGCAATCGCTAAATCGATCATGTATTGCATGTATTTTGTGTACTTTGTATTTACAAAGTTTCAAAATTTATTAACAAATTTACATAACCCCCTCGAAATCTATATATAATTTTCAAATGACTGCAGTCGAGGGTTTTTTTGTCCATTTCGTTCTAGGCCGTGCTTAAAAATGGAGAAACATAAAAAAGCCGTCCTTAGGTATATAGGGGAAAATTGACAACAACTACATTGCTAGCAACGGACGTAAAAGCCTGCATGGATGGATTATGCAAATTCGAAGACTTCATCTGGCGACAGTTATACGAAAGAATTTCGGACTCGACATTATGAACGCAAGGTTTCAGTGGACGGGCGACAATGATTGAACAGGCAGACGAGCTCTTAAATTCGCAGATGAGCGCCACCTGTTTTGGGCGCATAATTAAGAAAGAAAGAAATAAAAAGTGTTTACTAACAAGTCAGTTTTGCGATTGCTTTTCAATTCAATTAAGAATACATTGTAACAAGTAAGAAAGTTGTATTCGACGGGGGCCGAATCTCGCATACCCACCACTATGCTTTTCTCATTCTACTCTCCAAGTTCTTTTATTTGACACCCATATCGTTGTTATTATTACGAAAAAATTTATCGCGGTGTCTATCGCAGTCATTTTAGAATTAACCCGTTTCTAGGCAGATAGTATATCTTCATTTGAGGAATGTACAAAATACTTTTAAATATTCTGTCTTCTTTGCCTTATGATAAATAAGCAAAAAACCTCAAAAGAGTAAAAAAATATATATTTTGTAATTTTGTGTGGGCATGGCCGATTGTTTCCATTTTTGGACGTAAAGAGTCGAGTGTTTCGTAACATAAATTTGGAAAATTTTAACCTTCTAACGTTAATAACGAGCAAAAATGCAAATATTTTTGTTAAAAGACACGGAGTCTCGTTCATTTCAGGCTCCACTGCGGGCTTCTGCTTCGACCAATTTAGCTCATTTTCAATACCAACTTGCGTGCAGAAACTTCCAATGTTTCTACCAAATTTGAAGTCGATATCTTCATTTTTGCGACCAAGAGAGTGCCAACAACATACCAGAGAAACACACAGACGGACAGACATCCCTAAATCGACGCAGAATTTCACGCTGATCAAGAATATATATGCTTTAGAGCATGTTACATACATAGAAGAAACAAAATGTGTATACCCTCATCTTACAGTGCTGGGTATAAAAAGAGGAGAATACACGAAAAAAAAGGCAAATTATATAAAAATTGTAAATAAAATTTAATTTTGGTGAGAAATACGTATCTATATCTAGTAAGAGTCAGAAGGTAGCTTTTATCTTCACCTGTTCTAAGCGAAAGAGAGGATGGAGCCCACCCAGTAATACACATGGACACACTCAAAGCCTAACCAAAAAAGTTTTCATAAGGCTTGAGCAATTTGATGCTCGTAAGTTAATTAAATAAAAATTTTAATATATTGATTCCCCTTTGCAGTAATAGTTTCGCTTGGCGATAAAATTGACAATTCCATGAAGAAACAAGAGATTCAAGTTTTTTCGAAAGAAAAATTCAATTACTATCTTTTTTCATCATCACTAGGCTTTGTTCATTTTAGTTTCTCCCTTTTTGGTCATTATTTGCTCCTGGTCGCCACAACCCTGACCCCTTACTCTTTGGCATTGATTGCATAAACATGTAATATGCCCGGTTTCTATTTTGAGCCGAGCTCACGAAGAGATTAGGCCTTCTTTGGAACGAATGCTTTTAATAAAAAACCTTTTGTATATTTCGCAGTCAATTGCTTGTATTAAAGAATATCCTGAGATAACCCTTTTCTAGGGCAATTTCTTCCTCCCTCCTTGCTTCAATGTCTCTCCTTGAAGTGAACCCATTACTTCATAGTTGCTCCCATTGTTTTCTCACGCGACTGATTGTTTTCACGATGGCACGACTAATGGGAGGAAAAGAGCGGAGAGTCGTGCTATGCACGGTTACAGGCACTCCAAGACATTTTCAAGAAATATTGTATCGGTTTCTTTGACCGCCAGAGTTCGGCTTTTAGAACACTTTACATAGTTTGTTTGTCGGTAATGCAATGTTAGGTCATATACGAAGTTCGTAAGAATGTTTGAATCATTTTCACTTCGCTGACTAGCTCCAGGTTGCCGCTCGTCTGTATTACAGCAGCATATTTGCTGCATACCTCTTAACGATGCTTCCTTGTTTTTGAAACATGACGTCATAATGCCTAGCCGGGAACTTGAAGACAGACATTTAATATATTCAGGATTAGACCGCTGTTTTAAATTGAATTGAATGTCGTCATGCCGTGGAACTGTCGTGTTGTCTTGCAACTTGCCTAACTTAAGGTTTTCTTAAATTTCGCTTAAGATATGAAATCGCTATCCGTGAAAACCACAGCTCACTTTGTTCGTTTGAATGTGACTTGCTTTGAGGATAGGTGAATAAGCTTTGAATGTTCGCCTTTGCAATTTCCGGCCTGCTTTGCCACATTTGAAACGGAGAAAATAATTGTGGTTTTGTTTTCATAATTGACTTTTGTTGTTGCCATCGTTATGAGCAGGATTGTTACTATCATCTCTGCAATTATTGCTACTATTATTATTATTTTTAGAATGATATAAAAAAGGAGATATTATGTAAAAATATATTTCAAGGACAATGTTCACAGCTATCGTGAGGCATGTGTACAAGTCCTGAGGTTTTGATGTTTTATAACGCAATTGCTATAAACCACAAGCGGACAACCGCACGATCTTTAATGTATGTTCAACTTTATATATAAGCCGCTTGAACGCTTTCTAACACATGTGCTTAGAATATGTTTATGTAAGCGATTTTGAATTTGCGTTCGTACACATATTGTCATCATTCATGGATACGTTCATTATTGGAAAACATTGTAATTAATAGACAATCGACACAGGCACACATGTACCTTCGAAAGTAGATATTAAAAGGACATATATTTGGTCTTGCTCGAATTAATGCAGCCTTTGTATATCAATTATGCACAAACATAACTATTATTTATTTATTACTTATGCAGCAGCAGCATGTCATTGATTCTATTTGAAATAGTTGTATGAGGCTAACTATTTATGATCCTAAGAATTCCTTTCATACTCATGGAGACGTCTGAGGTATAATGGATCTCATCTGGCTTACCAAGTACAGTAGATATGAAAGTCCCCCCTTTATGCTTTATGATTATTACGTCCGTGTAGAAATGCAGGGCAAAGTGTCAAACAAAGGCATGGCCACAGACTGCAATACGAATTTAATGCATTGCACCGAAAAGATTTCAAACGAAGCTCAGCAGAGTCAAATTGCGGTTTAGTCCGATCTAATACAAAGCTTATTTAATTTTTTCGAAAGTTGTTCTTAAGTATGTGAAGATAATTTTCCGATTGAAGCCCCACTTGAAATGTGGCCACAAACAGGGCAAACAGAATTATTCCCTCAACCTAGTGTTGAGTAAAAATATAACATTTCTTATTGTACATTGTTAGTGTACACGGGTCACACCGCCGCATACTCGTAAGGGCACTTTCTACAGCAACAAGGACTAGCTTGTGGTAATTTACGATGAAAACGGTTGAGAAGGCATGAGTTGTGTCAACTATTTTATAGTCGGCCTTGGTCAACTATAACTTTTTGATTCATTTTATTTATTTTTACCCACTTCGCGGATAGATGTGCCAAGCGTTTCGAAAGTGCTCTGAATAATCTTGAACTGCGGAATCGCTTGCCCAGAACAACAATCCTATCGAAAATAAGTAAATTCAGGCTCTAAGCCAACTCGCAAGGTAATGTTCTAAGTTTACAAAAATTGTATTTTCACGATGTAAAGTGTATTCGAAATGAGTCCAAGGGCCACTCGCAGCAAAATATCATAAATAAATAGGCAGAAATGTCTTCTGTTTTTTGGATTTCCCGGACACGGCTGCTAAATCGCACAGGAATATGATTTTAAACATACGATATATGCAACGCAACATCACAAACCTCATAGATGCGTCCTCATGGTACTCTCCAAAAAAAAGAAACAAAAAAGAAATTTACTCAATCTAACGGCTAGAGATTCGGCAAAAGCACAATACAAATTTTTTTTCTCTTTTCTTGTAATGAAAAACAAAACATCAGTGTTATGCGGAAAAAGAAAAACTATTTGTCACACACAAAATGGACGCAATGACAAAACCAAAGACATGGGATAAAATAAAGCGAAATTTGCATAAAAATTACAGAAAAGAAAATACACAAAAAAAAAATAAATAAAAAAAATACCGTTTTACATGCAGAAGTAGATGCGTTTCTAAAGGCAGAGTAAACGGGCAATCACTGTCATATTCAAAAAAAGCCATAAATAGAACCCTAGGCATGTGCAGATACATATGCTACAGATACACATCCAGTGTAACACTTTTAGCGGATAACCTGATCATCGCATTTCATACGAGTACAAGTTACAGTTAACTAATTTATTTCGCGTAAAACATATATCATCCAAGAGGAGCATAGCTCGACATATGTAAAAAAGTTAATGTACGTCTGCAACAACATATGTGTGGGTTTGTATGAACAGAAACGTTAAACGAATCTTTTTAAAAAAAATGTGTTTTTTTAAATCATATATTTATGTATGCATATACATACATCTACACACATTTAAAAAATTTGCTTGCACACAATGGAAGCCATCTTTAGGTGTCTGTAAGCATTAATTTTTGCTTTTTTTGCATATTGTTATGTATTTTGCATTTATTTACGTCTGTTTTTATTGTCGTTTTCATTTTTATCAAGAACAATTTAAATCTTAACGTTATTTAGATGGCCTTGACAGGTAACAACAATGCACACATTTTTAAAAAACGGAGAAAGCAAGCGAAAACTACATATTGTAGTGAGGCAGGGCTCACCTTTAAATGCCCTAAATAAATCTAACACAGTTATCCATATATCGAGCAGAAGTGGTCGAAACAATTGACTTTCAATCGCACCCGTCCTCAAGCCAAAAGACCTCACAGTACCAAATTTCACAAAAATACAAGAAAAAAAGGGACTGACATATGGACAGACAAGCTTAGATCATTTTCTGAATCGATCGATATGATGCAAGGTGGGTTTATCTTGCTAGGCGTTGCATACATTCGCACAAAGCTTATACACGCCTTAACACCACAAGTAGTGTAGGGAATAAAAACATTGGGACATGTGTTTAGTCAGTGGAAAGTAACCGCGTTTTGAAAAAGTAATTAGATTCTGAAAATATTGGCTACATTTTACAACATCACTTGATGAAGGCCATAACTGGCGTGTGGAACAATTCATCGTGGTTACCGACAACAACAACAACATAAATTGAGAAAGGTCGGCACATTTGATCGCTGAACAATTAATTGCACTTTGACCACAACACAATTCAAATCATTTACATAAGAGGAATAACAAAATGCAACTCGATACTTGAGCACGATATGAATTAAAACCGAATAATTGCTTAGACGGACATTACATCAGTGAAGCACCCCTGAAAGGAAACGCATTAAGCACATTTTTGAAGACATAGGCATAAAAGTGGTCCTCAGTAATGTGCGAAAAAGATCGCTATCAAGGCTTCGTGTTCCATAACGATCAAGTCAGACCACACACATCTCTAATGACTCTACAATAATTGAGAGTGTTTGGATGGAACGTACAGCACGGACCTTGCATCGTTACGTTTTATATCCATTTGTTTCGGTCTCCGCAGAACTCGCTTAAGCGCTGCAAAGTCGATTTCAAATGTGCGTTCAGCTTTCCGCCCGAAGTTCCATTCATCTCTCTTGATCCAATTTATCTTTTTGCTCGTCTAATTACGAAAAAATCTGAAACTGCTTTAGCATTTTTTCAGCGAACAATAATCTCCTAAATGAGTCCCCCATTGAGAACATTTCGTGGTTGTGTGTGAAATTCCTCGCACGTATTCAGAGCAATCTCGTATTTCAATTGCTTCGAAGAATATTACTTCAGTCTTTCCTTGCTAAATAATAGCAGCCATAGGGACGTAAATAGCATTCATTTTGCATTTAGAATAATCGCAAAAGTTTACTAAGGGATTTTTTAAAAAAAAAGCGCCAAAAGTTTATTTTACAATAATAATTATGTTGACGTAGAAAACAATTAAAACTGGAAAGTGCGTAACTCAAGAAACTTGCTATTACTGTGTCAAAAACATGTTCATACCCTAGTGTTGATGTTATGTTATGTTAAATGTGTGTGTATTTTCTCAGTTATCCGAGCATTTAAATTTTTTAATTTTAACACAATTAAATGTTTTGCGCAGTTTATAAAAGTTTGCCATAAATTGTTATATAAAATCGATTGTCAGAGTGATGTGCATGCTATTTATGTGCCAGCGGCTGTAGATAACACGCATAGCGCATTTACTTTTCTTATTTGTGATTGAGTAGCAGCGGTAGCTTCACGCCGTTCATTAAGCTTTAATTATGCGCGTTCTCGGTTATCACTTCTGTTACTTGGTCCACTTTTGGAATATACTCCTAACTTTTCTTCACTCATCTCGGTTTGGTTGACGTAAACGATGCATTTATATCTGGGGTTATAAACCATCAAACCATGTGCTGTTTCAAAGAATGCTTTACAACGTTTTTTGTCGAGAAATATTGAGAATTAGACATTTGTCCCGGGGCTCTGCATGGCGAGTGATCGTAAAAATCGTTCCACACAATTCATCTTCAAGATCAAACCGTGTCAGTGTATCAAATTTCATCTCAATAGCTTGAAAGTTACGAATTATAGATTGAACAAAGAATATATTATGAACGGACGCCAGACGGACGGACTGCCGAGGTTAGATCGATTCAGAAAATGATTTCAGGTATCAGTTAGTGTAATAACTGTCGAATCTATGTTGAACTCTTCTGGGTGTTTCATAGGTCCGCACGAACTTAGTATACCCTTAGACCAAGAACTGCCGGATTCAAGTTTCTGATTTTTATTACCCTCCAATTGTTGTTATACCCACCACCGAAGCACGGGGATTGCATTTATTTTGTCAAAACATTTACAGGAACAAATAGGTAAAGAGAAATTATGAATCGATTGAAGTACGTCCGTCTGTTCATTTCTGTAATATTTGTTTCAAGTCCCGTCTGGCTTGTAGAAACGAAACTAATGGGCTTCAAATTTAGCACAAACTTAGGTGAAAGTTTTTGTATTGAAACCAGGCCAAATACTCACAAACCCCAACGTAAGAAACTATAAAAACTTGCTTATATATCGTACGGATGATCCCATACCTGCACAGTACCCAGACAAGCATGGAAAAATTCGGCGACATCTATCCAAGATTATAATGTTGAATATCGAAATTTTATAAATTTTCTTTTTTTCTACGCTTTCTCTAAGAAAGAGATGCTGGGAGCATGTATGAGAAGTGCGGCCACAGTCGAATGTAATTTTCTTGTGCGTTTAATTTTTCTTTACATATTACAATGTAAGCAAAAGTTGCAATCAAGTTGTGCAAGAAAAGAAGAAGACCCCTTAGGAGAGGAAGAAGAAGCATGCAGTGTGCAAATATTTGTGCTCATATAATTTGAATTTTTGATGATGACAACGATGTTGAATGCTTGCCTATTTGTATGAATTTTGAATTGCATGAGCGCGTAAGTGCGTAAGTCTGTCTGTCCGTTGTAGGTAAGAAAGTTGTACTCATCTTGATATAAATTTTTCATATAAATATAATGCAGATGAAGAAAACCGTGTAGTTTTTTTTTTTGTTTTATCATTTGCAAGCATCGATTGGGCTTATTTTCATATGGAATTTGTACATGGCCTTGGCTTTGTTATTGGCAAACATTTGGAAACATTTTCTTTTAATTTTTTTAATGGTTTCAATCTTTTAGTTTTATATTTAGCGAATCACAAGAATATATTTCAACGTACAGACCGACGGACGATCTTTTAATGAGCCTAAAAAAGTCAGATATTTTGTCTTTATTTAGAAAAAGAGTGTTTAAGAAAGAAAAAAAAAAAAACGAAAAACTGCATAGGTATAGGGGAACCAAGGTAAGTTAAAGTATTGTAAATAATCCTTGATTATGACCTGAGTCATGCTGCAAAATACAATTTCACGTCTGACTGCCCGCGTTGAGCTTTTGTTTCTTTTTCTTAATTTCTTCGTTTTTTTTTTTTTTTTTTTTCTTTGTTCGTTCTAAAGCCTAGTAATTTTGAATCACATCACTATAAGAGTTGTTAGTTATGCACACAAACGTCACCGCCACCAACCAACTACATCGCGTGTATTTAGTGCAGCAGAGAAACATGTTCAAGTCTTTTAGCGCTAAATATCCTTGACTTGTCATTTTGTTACACGTTCCTACTTTATTGTTGTATATGTTTTTTTTTTTTTTGCATCCACTTCTAATAGCGCTGCGAAAGTGATGTCGAAAATTTGAAGATATGCCTAAAAGCGAACGATGTACTATTGCTGCTGCTCCTGCTCCTGCTGCTGCTGCTGCTATTATTGTTGTTGTTGTTTCTATTGTTAAGTGCAAAGAAAAGTAATACGCCCTCAAAATCCTTTCAGAGACATGTCATCTTTAAGACTTAGCTGGCACAAGAGTGGAGCAATGCTTCCACAACAACAACGACTTTACATACATTCGTTTAAGGTTAAAATATAAGATGATTTTTGTCATTCACTTACGAATTACGGATAAATACTCCTGCTTAAATAAGCAGTATTTTTGACCCAGATTTTAATTACGAACCAAATGCTCAGTTGTACTCATTTTTATCCTCCGTAAGTCAATCCGTACTTTTCGTTTCTCCTCTAATTTTTTTATTTATTCATTTTATCGAACGTTCTTATTAGTTATAGCCATTCGCGAAAATACACACAAACAAACATCAGATATCGCTTAGGCTATATACGCTTGATATGATTGGTTAAATGTATCTGTTTATACTCTCGTCCGTGTGCCTGTCGCCGAGACTTTGCCTATGTACGTTCGTCCCACTAACTAGGTTAACAAACAAAACTCGGTAAACGTCGCGATTCGATTAATTAATTGAACTCACAGTGTACGTTTAAGTCAATGCGAAAGTGTTTCCGAGATATTCTCTCAATTATACAAAGATGTACAGCGATTGACACAAAACTTTTAGTTCGTAGTTGCACCAAGCATATACGATTTGATGTGTGTAACATGCAGGTGGTGTAGCTTGGCAACAGATCGTATGTCTATGCTCACGGGTCGAGTGAGCAGTGTACTGGGCAGGGCTAAAATCAGCCCACGGCTTTCGAGAGCAAGGATAATACGAGCGCAAGGATGGCTTTAGGCCGTGTAATGTCAACTTGCCCAAGAGCATAATATTTCGAATTACTCTTGGTGGGAAACACGGACGACAAGGACGACAAATTTTTGAGTTCTGATTCTCTACGATTATTGGAAAATCTAGCCAGGTGCTCCAAGCTGCCTGTGCCTTGCCAAGCACCTTACTAATATTTAAGAAGGCCGCTGCAAAGACTCTTTATGGAGATTGCAGTTGGACTTTATTTCATAGAAAGAGCACGAAAATGTCTGACTGTAAGGCTATACCTTAAAGGGAGGCTTGGCCCGGAATTGGATAGAGTCCACATTGAAGAGAGGACCCGCCATGACTCTTACCGATCTTAAATCTAACACAAACAGTTAAACTCCTTTAATTTTAAAAGCATATCCCTTCTCTCCGGGGCCATACCCGTCTTAAGGGATACTAAAGTAAGTTAACCATAACCTAGTTGCAGTTTAATTAGAGCATATTTCAGTAGATTTAATTAAGTGCGAGAAAGAGGGACGAGGCAAAGGATATATAGACTGCTATTACTTTATCGCTATTAGATGTAAATAAATAAACTTATGTGTGTATAGCTCGACAAAAGTTATTTGTATTAAAAAAAAAAAACTAAAAAATTCAGTTATGAAAATCATAATCGTGATTCTTTATTCCCCAAAGGTTGGCGTAGAAGATATCGGATTCATTTGAATTTCGCTACGAGCACGGCAGGGATACGTTTATGAACGCAAGCTGACCTCCTTGCCATTTACTGTAAAAGGTTATGTCCATCGGTCGGCAGAAATCTTCTTTTAAACGGTAGATGAGCGAATCCTATCCATATCATTCCACACGCATGTAATGTGTATGTGTATATAGAGACATACTCATGCTTATGTAGAACTTATAAGCCCTTTGGCCAAACTGAAGACACCGATTGTCGTTATCGTTTTTCCCTTTCAAAGCAACGCTAAAGCAAAGCTACTTTACTTGCATATCTTGAGTCTGCATTTATTTATGCGTCATCCTTAAGGTACGAAAAGGAAACAGAATAATCTAATATGAATAATCCATGTATAATAAATCATCCAAATAAGATAAAAATACTTCAGCGTCGTACTCTCTATGCGTTATGAGAATAGCGTTTCTTTTTTTTTTTTTTTAGCTTAGAATGTTCTTCTGCTCAGACATTAGCAAAATGGAAAATCAGTTTTATTGCAAACAATCATATAAACGGTCTTGAGAGAGTATTCCTTAATTTAGTTTAATTTATAAAAAAAAAAAAAAAAAAAAAAATGATTAAGAAATTCCTGCAAATAGTGATATTTGCTTTCTACTGGCTCTGCTTCACACCGTGGCTTTTCATTTGGGCTTACAAAAGACGCATATTGAACACGTCCCCCTTAACGATGCTACTAATACGAGGCACTGCCCTCTTCTTCATATTAATTATCATCTATTGGGTAATTCACTCGATATTCGATGATTGTTATATGCGGGCAAAAATTCGTAGAAAGATACGTGAGGTGACGATAAGACAACGCTTAGAAGCCTTAGAAAATGGCGATATTGAGCTAGAGGCAGCTCAGCGTTTAAGTACTTTTACACGCATCGAAAGACCATCGAAAAAGGATAGAAGAAACACGAAAGAACAAGAAAACAAGCTTAGCGAAGACGAAACCGAGAATCTGCAGAAAGCAGTTTCGACAGCAACATTAAAACCATCAGCTCCACCGCCACCTTATAGTGCAGTTGTGATTGAAAATCACGCGTCAGAGAAGTAACCGCGGGCCATGAGAACGGATTCAACTTAAATTAATTTCGTAAAATAGAGTTTAAAGAAAAACGAAATGGAATTTAACGAACGGTTTGCCTCCTAATGTTTGCTACTTAGAGACACTACTGAATACTTGAGCAATATTTTTAAAAAATAAATTAAAATTTATTAAATTTATTTATTTTTTTTTTTTATTATTTTTTCCGGCAGGTCAGTTTAACAAGTTTCTTCAATGAACCATATTACGCATTAAATCCTTCGAAAATAAGCCTCGTCTCGTTCGATTTTAAAAAAGAAACTATTTTCTTGTCTTGAAAGAATAACTCAAAGAATACATCCTCAAAGTACAAAAGTGTTGTGAGACTCCGAAACCATCATCCGTTTTAGAAACACGTTATCTTCCAGAATACAAGGTTAACTAGGTGGCGAGGTCAGAGGTACAAATAGGTTACAATAGATTACCAATGCTGTCTTCGAATAGGACCCGCCGAACGAACTTCCTTTTTTCCTTAATTAAAGGGAGTAGTTAGGAAGCGCTCTTGAACGACGGCATACTTCAAGTCAGAAGATGTTGAGAGCAGAAAATAAAGGAAGTATCTCGCAGCGGAAGAGACCAACAAGCAGACAGTTAGGAAATGCATAGAGTCAGTGAATAGGTTTAGAGCAATTTGTAATGTGAACTCATTGAGGCCTTGAGACCCGAACGTCTTGTTACTAAGCGAGTCTACCCGTACATCTGGTAACATCAATTAGTCCACAAAAAATGAAATCTTCTTTTGGAGGCCCGTGGAATCCGACGAGCCAACCTCCCTTCAAATGATGTAAACGCCATCACTTCGAATTTTCGCTGCGACCCTACACGTAGGCTTAAGAAGAAAACGAACACAGTTTAGAGGAGTTACACGACCAACAGGCGCAACATTGTCAATTTGGGTCCTTAAAGGAATTCTCTCAACTATTGCATCGAATTTTCGAAAAGAAATTTTTTTTTTTTGAAAAACATTAGGCCCCTAAATCCTTGGTGGGGCTTCCTCTACACAGCTAATATGAGACATTTGTGTCACAGATCAAGTCTTCATTCTCCAGGATTCCAGGGGGATTATCATACCGCATGTTGTTGTATAAAACGGAAAACAAAATTAATATACGAAAATTCGGTAGTGGATAGAAAAATAATACGGATTACTTCAATATATAATCTGCAAATGCGCACACAAAAAAACAAAAGGAAAAAACAAAGAAACAAAAAAAAAGAAAGAAAAAAAGAACGCCTTGACATTAAGCGAAACATTCACACAAAACATACATATAGCGAACATTATCAGAATATTTGAAGTCACCTTCACACAAAACGCAAAGGGTTTCCAAGCAAACAAACTTTGACATTAAAAATTACGTGAATGCGCTTTTGTTGTTACACACACACACACACAATATACATAATAAAAATATATTTGTTTCCTACAAAACTAGCACAAATGCTGAATCCATTCATTTCTCCTCCACAGTTCCATTATCCGCCCGAGTGAAGGAAACGATGATAGTAGATAGAAAGTAATTTTTACACTAAGTATCCGAGATTAAGTGCATAGTAATTTTTAAATCAAATTTTAAATCGATAGTGCGCACGTATGTTATAATACATACCTAAATGTGAAATAGAATGTGACAAATATATATATACTATATATATTAATATTAATATGTATATATTATGTCTGACGAATCACTCAGGCAACGTCTCCTGTGCGATAATCCATATATTCTTTCGTCACAGTGAAGGTTCGTTTCGAGATTCCTGTCAAAGGTGTATTAACATTGTGATGGCTAAAAGTCCTTCCCCGTTTGCAGTTCACCTTGCCAATTGTTGTCTTAGAGACATTGAAACGACATACATAACTTTGTCATAATATATGGTCAACGACTTAAACACAGACGTAAAATCAGCTATTCTCGAATTGTGACCGACATATGTCAGCAGGATTACGTTTGGAATAGCTTAAATGTGGGTTTGCTCGAGGATAGGAAACTCATGATAATTTCCTCTTCATTACTATATTTCGTTGTAAAGCTCGTCTGTTTTCTCCCCCGTGCCAAGCCAGTTAATCTTAAAAATAGAAAGATTCCTGTGAAAGACCCTCAAATCCACTAAACGAGTATCTAGCTTTACCCTTGAGATCGATCAATTGGATATTCCGAAGAAATTGAAGCATTTTCTCTATGGTTTTGCTAAAAGGTGGCATCACTTTCTCTGCAAGAGTTTGCCAAATTGCAAACATCAGCAGCACTGCACACGAAGATACCACCGCTCCCACTGCCCATGCTTACGATTTATTAATCGGTTTCAGTCGACAACTTATTCGTATAGGGCTTCGATTCGTATGGCGATATTCAAAAGATGGATGCTTACAATCAATTGTCCCTACGGTACGGAAACCATATTGTACCGGAGTAAGGGCAGCAATGTGTAGCTAATGATGAGTAATATTTTGAATAAAACAATTTGTTAGTTAGTCAGCCGTTCAGAGAAAAACAGTCGTGACTTATTTGCTTATCACTGATGTCGGTTAGACTACGCGTCGCTAGAGCGCATTAGTTCGTTTATCACGTATCGAAATGTTCAAGACAAAATATTGTTATTATTATTATTATTATTATTATTATATAAATTTAGCCAGAGAATAAATTCTCAGACTAAAGTCTCAAAGCACTAGCATCTAAGGCTTTCGGCTTTCGGCTTTATTATTATTATTATTATTATTATAATTATTATTATTAAAAACTCTATCGCCCTTGAGATTTGAACCCACAACCATTGAATTGCCAGTCGAGACTCTTGCCTACTCGGCCACTCAGGCGGATGTCAAGATAAAATAATTTGATGAACTTTGTTGGGGAACTTTGTACACATCCTGTCAAATATGGATACTATGAGAATGGGCTTCACGCCTACATCGTTTTTTACTGCAATTAAGGTAAGTCGAAAATTGATGTTAATCATGTTCCCGAAAGTAAAAACGTTCTTTAAAATTCCAAAGATTGTCTGATATTTTTATTCTTGTTCTCTCCGCTTGCGATATACACAATTTCCTTGTACGCGTTGGTCGATATACACAACAGACGCGTCGCGGATCCTTCTATCACACCTTTCAGCCTTCAATAGGGTTATAATGAAGGTTATTAATAATACCTAAGCCAATTAATAGTCTGTTTTAAAACGAAAGTAATGTTCTTAAGCTCAAAGTGCAACCCAGACGTAGAATCCCGCACATCTATATACAGTTCGCTTCCGAATGACTGTCTGCTTTGTGAGGACGTTTTGGGGCTCCGTCGGGCAAAGTATCGCCTAAGAAATAGTTCTTGATTTATGTTTTGCATCTTGAGTTGCATTAGTTCATAGGTATTGAAGACGAAGGCAATTATCGTCGCCTGCTTCTTTCCACAAATTGCAGAAGATTGACAATTGTTTTCCTTGTCAACGGACATGCACTCTTGGTGTATATGCGATCAGAAAACGTTCCATACCAGGTGGAGGTTGGTATTCGAAGATGTATTCTCGTTTTGTTTATTTAAATTCGTTTCGCATAAAATATTTATTTTGCTACAGCAACTGAAGAATTTTGATAGAAAACATCTAAAAATATATATAGAAATCCTTTTTGATAACTTGTACGCGAGTAATTTGCAAAGAAGTTTTTTTTTTTTTTCTTCCGTTTTGCAAAAGGAATTCATCTGATAAATTGAATTGAAATCATGCACAGAAACGTATCACGAGAAACTTTAAAAAATAATGAAAAAATACAATTTTTTTTATCCCACAATGCAAACTATGCTCTAAGCATGCCCTTATCATCAATTTTATCAACCACAAAAGAAATATTTCTGTTGTATTTATTATACGAAGAGTTTATGAAACGAAGGGTTTGGCCTGCTTTGGTATTCCTCAACAAATTAGTTTGCATTTAATTCGCAACTATTAAGCATAGCGGGATAAAGTAAACATTATGTCGCGTCTCTCATCCCGTTGCCAATTAGTACAAATCATTATTTTTTCTATTTATTGGTTTATACTCTTTCCGATAATTTGGTTCGTTTTGCATCCTCAACTATTCGCGAGCAATATTTTATGGCCTCTACTGTTTGCTGCTTTACTATTGGCCGTGTACTGCTTAATATATGCATTCATTAAATATATTACATACAAATGTGGCCTGGATAAGGCGCATTTTGAAAACGCTAACGATCGAGCGACGGAATTGAAAAGAATACATAACGACATCGCGATTACTGATAACGACGCGAGTTTAGTCGCAAAAATTGATACGTGCTCGGTTAACAGGAATGAAATTGGTGAAGTCGAGTGGGGTGCCAGTTGCGGGCAAGCGCCAAATAAACGCTTCGTGACAAGCTGCTCATTGTATTATGATGGCGAAGATTTTCATTTGTAGCTAAAAGTCAACAACAACAAGTATTCACTTCTTTTCCATTCAAAATTACTACAAATATTCCTTAAATAAACAAAAAATCGATTTTAACAAAAAGCAATTAAGAAAGTTATGTTCGGCGGTGACCGAATCTCGCATACCCACCACTATGCTCTTCGCATTCGACTTTCGAAGTTCTTTTATTTGATACCCATATCGCTGGCATTATTAAGAAAGAAGCAATCGAGGTGTCTACCGGATTCATTTCAAAATTAACCCATTTTTAGACAGATAATTAATCTCCATTTGAGGAATGTACAAAGTAGTTTTAAACATTCCATCTTGCTTGCTTTACGATAAACAAGCATAAACTCTCAACAAAGTGAAAAAAATAAAATTTAATTACTTGTAATTTTTTGTGGGCATGGCCTGATTGTTTCCATTTTTGGACGTAAAGAATCGAGTGTTTCGTAACATAAATGTCGAAAATTTCACCCTTCTAACGTTAATAATTTCCGAGTAACGAGCAAAAATCCAAATATTTTTGTTAAAAAGAAACGGAGTTGCGTTTATTTCAGGCTCGACTGCGAGCTTCTGCTTCGACCAATTTATCCCATTTTCAATACCGACCTGCGCGCAGAAACTTCCAATGTTTATAACAAATTTGAATTTGATATTTTCGTTTTTGCGACCTCGAAAGTGCCAATAACAAACACCACACAGACGGACAGACATGGCTAATTCAACTCCGAATTTCACGCTGATCAAGGATATATCTATAAAAACAAAAAATGAATATACCACCCATCTTGCGGTGGTGGGTATACAAAAATTGCAAAAAATTTATCGGTTGTGTGCTTTGTATACTTAGAAATGTACTTAATAATAAAATCATTAGCAATAAAAAAGTTTTCATTTGTTTTTGTTTTTGTTTTTATAAATCTTATATATCAGGGAATGTCTTCTATATAAATGCCCCGAGTATGGTGATAATTAATCGTTTTTGATGAATGAATAAAAAAACTTTCAAAAAGCAGTTGCACAAATATACTTAAATGAAAAGTTGAAATATTTTCATTAGATTAAAAGCAAAAAACGAAAACGAATGAAATGAAACGCATGAGTAAATGCGATGCGATGTAAAAATAAATAAACAAAAGTTTAATAAATTCTCGTTATACAAGTAAATAATACAATCAATTATGAATAAGTAAGCTTCACCCAACGGACTCATCTGTCAGCAATGACAGCTCCTATCCTATAAGTTAGAAAACCAGTTCCGTTTTTTAAGCAAATGAATAACAAAGAAACTATTAACTATCACCAAAATTGACGTAAATGCTTTGGCCAGTGAAGAGAATTTTGTTTGATTCTTCTCTTCAAGCTTCTTTCTTCAAGTTCTAACTTGGGAATTTCTTAATTTCTTGACGAGTAGGACAACGAGCAAAGCGTCTTTTCACAGATGATTGCTTTATTTTTTCTAATAATTGTTCACTTGTTCCATAAAACTTTTAGTGGACCGTGTTCGGAATTCAAATCATGTAATGATTACCAAGCAAGTAAATGGAAATATGCGAAATCTTTAAACGACCTAATATCTAAACATATTGACAAACATAACAAAGGAAAATGATAAGAGAAGCAGAAACGACCCACCCATATGGACGAGTGATACTGGTAATGCAAATGCATTAAGACCCCCAGCAAACAACAATGCAATGACATCTTCAGTGATCTATATTTTCATTCCATATCAGGCATGTAGAGCAAAGGATGGATCGGACTTATCGGCAATGGATCATCATTACAGCATACCCATTAGGGATAATAGGAGGCAACAGTTTGTATTGATGACACAATTGTGACCACAAGGATGAGTCGTCATTGCGGCTTCAACCACTGATTATAGAAACGACTTGAAGGAGGTACTAAACAGCCAACAAACGGTTATAGTGGTATTTTTTCCTACCAGAAGCATCATCTTTAACATGCGTGGGCTTTCGGCTAGCCTTCAGCAGGCAGCGAAATCGATGCCGTCAGAGCAAAGTGCTAAATTTGATATGAAACAATTGCGAGATATATCTTTTAAGCAAAATTCAATAAAATTGAAGACAAGTCCTTTGTTAGCTTCAATACAAAATTTATATATGTATCACTGCCACGCCCAATGCCAATAAGTGCTATCATCATAGAAAGAAATAAAATACAAAAACTTGAAATTAACATAGAATTCTGAGTGAACTTAAGCCGGCTTCACCAAAGCCGCCCAAAATTGGTATACTAGGGCGAGTAAAACATAAGTTGGATTTGTTTATGTAATGGAAAATCCTTCTTTGTTCTTCCAAAACAACGACGTTGGCTTCACTTATTTCAGAACACTCTAATAATCATCAAGCATAACACGACGACCAACGAAGAAAGTTGTCAACGGGATTTTAATTGACTTTTGGCTCAATTTGGTTGGTTATGATTGGTTTTCACTCATATTTAGAGACTTTACCCCGATGCGCTTGATGACGTTGTCTTAGTCCCAATCATTTCCCAAAAGACTTAATAGAAATTGAAAATCTCACTTTTCTATATTTACATTAGCAGATGTAACACTACTGCAATTCGATAAATTGACATGAAACTCTACGTAGATGTCAAAGGCAACACAACCAACCCATAGAAAAAAATAGTTCACGACTTCATAGTATTTTAGATAAAAAATTAACCTGATTTTTCGTTCACAGTACTATAACTCGCGTATATGGATCGAAGCTTCCGTTGCCTATAATCCTTCCTGATTATTGTCATGCTTAGAGGGTAAGATTTACATAATTTACATAAAAAAACAACTGTGCCCAATGCCACGCTTATGTAGCACTCTTTGAGTTTCTAATCAAATAAATTGTCTGCCTGTCAGTTGTGATAGGAAAATTGTATTAAAAGCTTCGAGGCAGAATCGAGGCCAGTCAAATTTGAACGTAGTAGTATTCGGACGGAAAATTTTTTATTTTGATAAATAAAATTTACAACGGCGTCGTTTACAAAATACGTTTGAAGCGATTACAAGTTTCTCGATTATTGTGGCGTTACAGCAGAAGATAAATCAATCTTCCTGCTGGAAAGACTTTCAATAGGTGAATACTGTGCTTGACTTATTTCTGCAGTAGTAAGTGTCTCGACCCGATAAGGTGGTGGCGTAGGCATACGCCTCGCTTCTGCGATAAAAGAATTCCGCGGTGCAATGGAAGTGGCTGCTGCTGCTGTGATCACTTTTTGGAAGACTGATAAAGCAGGAGCCTGGAGTATATTGAAGCGATTTCGAAATTTGTGAACATGTACGCCCCAAATTGGGAAAACTCCTGGTTTCGCGTCGCCAAATTTTGCCTTTCGTAAACCATCATCGTCATAAAGAAAGTCATCCGATTGAGCAAAGGGATGGAAGAATTAATTAAAAATTTTCTTATTTGCTATGGCTAAGATGTTACCCATAATCCAAGATAATTGTATATGCAAAAAAACTATATATATGTGTAATCATGTAGATGTCACATTAAAATTTTAAAAATTGTATCTGAAAACTTAAGTTAATTTTCATTTAATTAAATGAAAAAATATATTCTTCTCATGCATACAAAATATTAGATTAAGTTCTCTAGTCTCTTAGGAAGCGTTTAATTTACTATAAAGGAATGTCCCAGTTATGTGCATTACAACGGAGTATTTAATATGTACAAAGAGTTATAAGAGAGAAAGGAGAAAAAAGTAAGAAGAAAAAGAAGAAGAAAAGAAACAAGTTGGCCAACCGCATTACCAGCGCAATAAACTCTGCGGCTTGTAAACAACAGAACAAATTCCATGTAAATAAAAATTTTGAATCGTGCGATGCACATACTTACGCAGTGATGAAAAATACTTGAAACTATAAAAATATAACTACATTGTACACATTTACACTAACGTAGACTTACAATACAAGATTATGAAGCATTAATTGTGAAAGTAGGATAAGTTACTTTTTGAAAGAAAGAAGATCATCATGCAAATCATCAAAAGCAGTTCATAGTTAACGGTATCTTCATCAAATCAGAATCAAAAATAATCATCCAATCAATATGTTCAGATTTACTGAGATTTTTATACCCTACACGACTTGTGATGTATGCATGTAACATACCCGGAAAGCTATTTAAGCTATTGTCCATATGTCCTTGGGGTATTTTTTTACGAAATTGATTACTTTGACGTGTTTTGAACCAAAGATGAAAGCTGGTTCGGACTATTTTCTCAACGTGTCCGCAAAACACGTCCCAATTGGAAAAAAGTCTTCAATTGAAAGAGTTGTGACTCGCAATACTTTTCGACAAAAATCGCTAGAAATAATAGCATTTTGACGAACAGGATATGTATACAAAATTGGAAACGGGTGGGACCATCTTTCGACACACTCACGATTCATGCAACCGTTCCTACGAAATGTAAACATTTTTATGCACAAAAATCGTCAAATACTTTTATATATATTTTAGTGAAAATTGTTCGTTAATAGTGACTGCACAATATGTGGGCCGTAAAGATCTATTGGTTGTACCCCGGCCCTTATAAGGTTTCTTATAAAATAAGTCTAAATAAACGAAGGACTGCTTTCAGCGAGATGGCATGGAGTATATTTGATGAGCTATTCTTGTTCGCAATTAGTTCAGGACATAACGGAAAAGAAATAGAATAAGTTGTTAATAAAAGCGGAAATAAATATATGCGAAGTGTTGTTTTGAATTATTTCAAGTATTCTTTAAAAAGTCGCCGCCAATGGACACTTGCTTACATAAAAGAGAGAAATCGGGCCAACTTTGTAGGTTATTTTACCTACAAAATAATCACTACTCTCCTACTAGCATTGTCCCTTTTTCTCTCTGTATCTCCTCATTTGATATAGATGGCACCTGAATGATGCTATCAAGGTGTAACTCAGCTAAAACAATTTCATTTGGGTCTTAAAATTAAGTCTACAATGGAAAAAAAACCTTTTTTTCCCGCGGAACACTTGCGAGAGTTACTCCATCAGTGGAAGAGTGGAGAAGTGGATTTCATGGAGCCCTTATAGAAACAAAGCAAAACAAGCTCTAACAAAACGACCAGAAATTGATCGTTTGCGAAAAAACAAAAAAGGAGAGAGAAGTGAAAAAAGTGCATTCAAATCAATCATAGGATTAAAAGAAATTGTGAGGAAAAATATACAAAACAAGAAAATCCAAAATTGTATTTCCACAAAAAATACAGTTATAGAAGCGCTGATGTCCTTTGAAAAAAGCTGTGAAGAGAAATAAAGTCCTTTTAATCGACAACTTATCCGTTGAAACGCTGTCGAAGTGGGCAAATTTTTCTTTGTTTTTATTGTGATAGTTAAGCGAAAAATATTTTGAAACAATTATGTCTTGTGATTGTCGCAAATTTTACTTTAGTGACACACACAAACAACGAATGAGGAATTTACTTTAACATGTACTCTCAGCATGATGCAATTATTCCAAAGAGTTGAAACACAATGAATTCTCATAGGACTTCCAAATGTTGTCACTACAGAGTCACACACACACACACACACAAGAGAAAGCGATAGGTTTTGAAACTTTTTATCGACATCTGAAGCTGAAGGATCCTTACAATACAAAAAAACTAGACATGTGTTTAATTAGACCAATCCTTTAGTATGCCACGGTTGTGTAGTCTCCCTCCCATAGGTTTTATGTAGATTCAATTAAATCCGTTCAAAAGCAATTCTTGCTATTTGCCTTTAGGAATTTGGTTTGGCACCCGCTTGTCTCTTTGCGCCCTTATGAAAATGGCTTGCTTCTGTTATCCTTATCCTTATTGTCACTTGAGAAACGTAGATTTACTTTTGGTGTCTCCTTCTTAACTAAGTTAATTAATGGTGCTATCGATTCGTCCTCATTAGTTGGTGAGATAGATTTTAAAGACCCTAACCAGTGCTTCTCCAGGCACTTTATGTTCATTAAGTAGAGTGAATGTAAATATAATTATGAACTGTTTAACTCGGTTAGAGTTGTGTGACGTCACTATCACTTAATCTCAATATCGGATTCTTTAACGTCTATCGAGACAAGTTCGCTTAATGCGCGCGACTTGCCTATGTCGCGTTTAAACTAATTTTTAACCTTAACATCTCATTATGATTCGAAAATTAATTGGTTCTGTTTACTATTGCGATGGCTTAGGGGTTCATTGGCTGTATTGGTTGTGGGTGTATATGCTTTTTTTCTTTTTTCTTCTTCTTATTTATTTAAACATGAATTATTATTTAATAATTTTTTTTCCATATTTCTCCTCATATTCTTACTTTACGCTAGTTTTTAATATTAATTAGTATAAGATTTACTTCCAAGAGTCAATTCAATTCGACTATTAATTTGTTTTGCTGGAGTTTGATGTGTAAGTAAGTAAAACAAAAATTAACAGTCACAATAAAGTCGCGGAAACCACAAAAACGATAATTATGACTTGTCATGCCTCTGCAATATTGCTCTGAATACGGCTGAGTAGTCTTACCTATTAAAGGGGACGACTGTTGTGTCTTACGTGCAGGAATATAACGAAGTAACGAAAGTATTGTCATTCAATATTTTATTGTCTTTGTTTGTTTTTAACCGCGTTACTCTCGACAAGCTCAAAGTGATTGAAACGCAAAATGGATCGAAAGTGTGAGCAAACTTTAAGTTGTCTATAACGTTATCTGAATCATAACTTATGGCAGATTCATCGTAGCCGATTTATCGGCCAAGAAGAGGCGAAGCAAATCGGAATAATCTTTTCCAAAAGTACGTACAAAACGCACATAAATGCGGGGAATGGCTTCATAAGTGCAAAATGGCATAATCGACATACTATTCTGGAAGACATCTAGTAAGAGACTATGCCAACTGAGGAGTTTAGAAAAGCATTGAACATTAAGTATACAGTGGTAATAGTGTTAGTTAGGGTCGCATGAAATTCTCGTTGTCCCAGATGGGTGAAGCTGGTCAGACGATGGTAAAGCCCTAATTGACACCTCTTGGAACAATGCTTTGTGCTTTGTGGAAAGGTATTATGCATCGTGCGTTGCCATAAGCTAGGCGGAGGATTGATTCCTCTCTCTATTGCCTACAAGGGAACCGATCAAACCGTGCAGCTTCAGTGAAGATATTGTCTTCTGCTATGATTCGTTATTGAAAGGTTAGCAATGAAAATGCCACATATTTGACTTTATAAAATACGTTTATAAAATGCGTTTTTAATTTTTGAAAACGTTATGATGTCCTTTCTTTCATTCAATGTATGCCGGCATTCGAGATGTGAGTCGAATTTAAGCTGTCAACACAGTTGTATGATTGTTTTTCTTACATACTTTTTAGTATTTGTTGTAGTATTTCGATACGTGCTGTCATTCAATGTATTTGCATTAGGGTCTTCAAATAAAGTTAAGTTTTCTCCTGCTATGCGGAAGACGTTACAATTATTAATTACGTTATACATCGATATGCTTTCGTCGATTTCATAAGCTTAAGTATAAATTATTTTCACTATGTGTAACATATGTGTAAGTCATTTCTCAACATTCGTAAACCAATGTCCCTTCAAAGATCACGTCAATAGTCGGTTCATCGGGTAAAGTATTTATTTTGAGGGGACCATTTTTGCCAAACAAAATTGTTTTTCATTTTGAGAAACTCAACGCTTGAAGAAGCGTTTCTTTTATCAAGAAAAGGGGAAAAAATGAAAAACTAATAAAACAAAGAATCGATGATTTGCCAAAATAAGCAGCTGAGGAGGGCATTTTTGCCCGTGTTTTGAGAAAAACGCAACGAGGAAACGCAAAAACGAAAAATCTAAATATGCGGACATCTTCTCAAGCTTCGACATCAACATTTTTGAATGATGTTTTAATATTCAAACCCCTGAATATCTCGATTTTAGAAAAAACTTAGTTATCCCACTTTCGAAATAAAAGGGTTTTTATGTACGCAAATAACATTCGATAAGTATGTATGTGCACAATAAGCATAAACATTGCTCTAAATTACACATAGCGAGCGCGAAACTTACGCTCTACTTAGGACGAAGCTGTGGATACCCATCGTCTGGGTACTAAATATTTGTTAGAGGTGTTACAGCATGACCGCGACTGCATGCCTTCCAGTAATAAGTACAATTATATGAAAAATGCCATGAATCGCAAAAGTGTTCGCTCTGCATATGCAATATGCTCGTAATTGTTGGCACTTGCATGTAGAAAGTAAAGATATCGTGACATATTGTTTTAAATTTGAATTTTTTTCTGTTTTTGTTTATATCACGACGGATCGGGATTAACTTAGTTTACATTTTGCTCAAACACTACTTTTTTGATTGTTACGAATGTCCTAACTGTGTTTGTCTGCCGAGAATTTCTAAAAAATTGTGGAAATTTTACAAAAGCGAAATAAGCGAACCACACAATATCATAATTATAGACGCAAGAGTATTGTGATGCCGCAGCAATTTATATGCACTATTGCTTCATCCTTCATCCCGCTGCTGGATGGTGTTTGCCGGGAATACATGGTTACAGGGTTTGTACAAACATAAGTATTTTTCTAACTTTTAGTATTAAGTTCAAGATAAAATACTTGCTTGCAAACCCCAGGACGTCTTCTCATACTCGTCTCTATTCGTTGCAAATATAGTAAAGAGTTCAGAACACATTCACACACTTTCTCTAAAAGTTTGTGTTAGTTAGTTATGTTATTTGACAGCTGATCTCTGTGGCGCCCGACATAAGCGTATAAATTTTAATTCTTCTCATCGACAAACTTTAGCAAGAACTTCTATACGTTTGCTAAACAAAGCAAATGAAAAAAATTAATAACCGAATACGACAAGCGAAGCTTGAATGGTATTGAGCTTGTACAAAGTTACCCCACTGGACTTTTTTCTTTCGAATTATTTTGCATTATTGAAGAAACTCGATGACCTTCAAATCAAGATTGTTCTTATTGCCTTCTTGGAAAAACTGGCTAAAAATTAGTTTTCCTGAACTGAATTTTTGCGAAGATCGTGTGGCGGTCATGTGCATGACATCGTTCTTAAATAAAATTTTCATGAACTTATATTTAATATGAAAAAAAAAAAAAAAAGAAATCATATTGACATTGAGAAAATCAAGATCCGGCTCGGTTAAGTCGCTGCAACATCGATGGAGTACGAAACCGATAGAGTACCGAAATGGTACGATTACATACTTGTATACTTTGTGAACGCCAAAATTTTTCCATTATTCGAAGTCCCGTATCCGGTCCATTCAACTCCATGGACATCTTAAAACTATTATACCTATTTTGAAGCGATTGGACCCTAACCACCCAGTGTACGTCTAAAGGAAAGAAGACTCCAGTATTCGAAGGCCCTTATCCGGTCCATTCAACTCTATGGACATCTCAAAAGTATTATATTTAACTTTACTGAAGCGATTAGACCCTAACCACCCAGTTTACCTCTAAAGGAAAGAAGACTCGAATTTCTTACTTGCTATTACTCATTGTACTTTTTTAACAAGGATGATACCACAAATTAAAAATATATAACTCTTGGACTTGAAAGTAGAGGTTGTGGACAAGACAAAGTAGAAAATTTGAACTTCCTAGAAATATGAGCAGAGAGAGAAGAGTATTAAATAAAGCTGTTTAAAGTGCTACTTGGGACTTGGCTTTTTAAGCCTTCGGATTCTTGGACACTGGGATTTGGACCAATTCGTCACATCGTAGTGTTTGAATGTAAATTTTAAAAATACTATAGACTTTAAAGTGCGAATTTCGTCATTACTAAGTTGTATCCTAACTGCACTGCAATTTAAATGCCAAAGGTTAAGATCATGGCAACAAAAACATAAATGGAAAAGAATTAAGTCTTAAGTCATTGTCTGCAATTTTCAAATAATTGCGAAAAAGACAATAAACATGAAATTCATGAAAAACTTTTGCACTTACGTAGCCGTGCATTGTTTGAGCTCATATATGTATGTATATATTTGCCTGCGTGTACACATTTGCATTGAAAATATAGAGCACAGAATTATTTCCTTCCTTTCCCATTAAAATGAATGCATACATACACACATACACACACACACACATACACACACGCATGTATGCACACACAAATGTATTCATTTTTAGATGTTGTTATTACTGTAAGAAAACAATGGAAGAGGAAATGAAAGTATCTGAAGACACAACCAACGCTTATAGGCTCTGGCATAAGAAGAGGTCCTATAAACTGTCTAAGAAAAACAACAACACATACATAAATGCATACATACATGCACATATATTATTATGGTACACATGCACATGCCTTATCGCAGACAACTAGAGCGCTCCATGCTTAACAATGCTGCTCTGCTTTGCTACTAAACAACATAGAATTTGTACATATTTTAGTTTCTTATTTGCTTTCATTCTTCAACTACTTTTCCCGTATTATTTAAATGCGAATGTAATGCAATTCATGCAAACTTTTACAAATTATATAAATAAAGCAAAAAAAAAAAAAAACAAACATACATAAGCACATACATTTATCTGTCTGTCGATTTTAATGTGTATACAGTTTTGTTCCATCTCGTTCTCAATCTACTTAGTTTACACATATGCCCATGTGATTGTGTTGTGTTGCATATTTCATATATAATACGTTTAAATAATTTTAAAAATTTCATATTCTCCATCTGTCATATCTATTCAGCACTTCAGTAGAGGATTATGGCATGTAGTAGCGAGAAAGAAGAAGAAGAAGAAGAAGAAGAAGAAGAAAGAGTTTGCAAAACGTGTACAAGATGTTATAAAAATTTTTACTTCTTTCTTCAGTGTTATTGCTCTTGTTGTTATTGTTGTTGTTGTTGTTGTTCTTGTTGTTGTTGTTGTTGTTATTTCTCTCTAACTATTTTCCAGTCGAGTATTCAATTAATTATATCTGAATAATTGCATTTATATTCTCTAAAGATGACTTCCTCCTTGGGTGCGAATACTGCGTACTTTTCAAATTATAATAATTGCTCGTTTCTTTAACAACATTCATTATTTTAATTATTGTTTTTCCACTCTACTCTACTCTACTCTGCCATAGCACAAAACATTGAATTCAATCAAAACTGTTAACATTAACCAACTAATCATCACGATGCTAATAACGATATTTTTATAAATTGAAAAAATTTCATTTTTTCCTATATTCTAATTAAATAAGAAAATTAGGGAGAGAGAGCGAGGAATAGGTTGGGTCCATCAACACGCACCCTACAGTAATACAATGTTCCACTGCAAATAAACTTAATATTCATAAATATCCGCAGAGAGCATTGAGTTGAGATGAAGGAAAACAACGTAAATTCTGTGAGTCAAACACGGAAATCGGAAAAACTATAGTATAACTCTATGGAATGCGAATAAAATGAGGAATCAAGTAAATCTGCTCTTGTATCTCTTCGAAAATCAATTGTATAAACATTTACTTGCTGGATGTCCACAACGGCGTAGACGGCTTGTGAGTGCATATATATTTCAGAATGACCAGATGCCTCTTTCTTTGTCTGCAAACTTCAAGCAGACCGATCTTTTCAAGCTAATAAGTAATATATGGCTACCAAGAAGTTATGACTTGCAAATATCAGGAAAAGTTGAGAGGAAAGTTCGGTTGAGAAGTTTTCGTTTCAAAGCATAATAAATCGAGGGTAACCTCCCATCGGCGTTGTGGATGTGGACTTACCCCAAGAGTGTTTTAAGTTATAAGCGGTTTTAGAAACGGACTTCAGAAAGTAAAAGAAACATCAGAGTTAAATGCTTTTATAAATAAAAATTCACAATCCATTGCCAGGGCTGGGTTGAACAAGCGCTACCATGCTTTTGGCATTCCGCTCTCTAAGTTCTTTTCATTTTAGAGTGAACGCATTTTTAGGCAGATATACGAAATAGTTTTAATCGTTTTGATAAATGATAAAACCTCAAAAAAGTGAAAAAAACGATAATTTAGTCAATTGTAATTTTGTTTGGGCATGGCCGATTGTTTCCATTGTTGGACCTAAAGAGTAGAGTGTTTTGCAAAGTAAAGGTGAAAAATTGCAGCTTTCTAATGTTAATATTTTCCGAGTAACGAGCGAAAATCCAAACATTTTTGTTAAAAAAAGAGATTGCGTTCAGTTCATGCTTCACTGCGGGTTTCTGCCTTGACCGATTTTGCCCATTTTCAATACATACCTGCGTGCAGAAACTCCCAATGCTTCTACCAAATTTAAAGTCGATATCTTCATTTTTGGTACCACGAGAGTGCGAACAACACACACCACACAGACGGACAGACACTCTGAATGCCACAGTAATCAGGAATATACATATACTTGAAAGGATTTCTGAAGCTTCCTTATGAAGAAAAACAAAACAAGTAAAGCTCCACCTTGCAGTGCTGGATATAAAAATAATCGGAATAAATGTAATAACGAAATTCTACTTAACCTCACTGGTTTTAAAATAACCAGCCTGCCAACACGAAAATTGAAGAAAATAAAATCGACAACTTGTCATAGCTTGTTACACAACATAGTGCACATTTTATGCAGAGATATGTGCCAGAATTACATTTTAATTAAAAATTGATTGAATTTTAAGAAACTGTTTGCATTTTCATTGCCGCATATATCTCTATGTTGCGTTTAATGATGTGTGATATCGAATGTTGGGCGATTAGATCTAATTGCTTTTAACGTGTACGTAAAATGCAGACTTTTGAGAAATTCAAATATATCTGCATAATGATGTACAATGGACATCGATCTCCCCCTTTTTGAAATTGGCTCAATTGCCAATCAAGAATAATCATCTATAAGGCATTATTATCGATCAACAATAGGAATTTATCTCTATTCTACTGTACTCTGATTTCATTCAGTACTATGCCCGTCGGAGGATATTCACACTTCCATTTATTGCTTTCGAATAACATTAGCATACATGTCAAGTACGTTCATTGTAGTCTCTCTCTCTCTCTCTCTCTCTCTGAAATTTTGTAATGAACGACAGAGTTTTCATGAAATTTCACACAAAAGCCAAAAATCAAAAGGAAATTATTGCAGTTCCTGTTAATGTTAATATCCCTAGGGAGCGAAAAAAAAAAACCAAAAAAATAAAAACACATTTAAAATCGTTAAAGTTTCACCAGGAAACTTGATTAGTGAAAAAGCTAACATTGCATAGGAAATTATATTTCAAAGGGCCGATAGCCAATGCTGTTGGTACTTATGTTTCCTTTTTGAATATAAAAATAATAATAAATTTCGAAGACCCTATAAAGTGTAAAAACCTTCGCATCATCACATATAAATAGACCTGTCTCTCTGTCCGTTAAATCGACATAGTACACTTCAAAATTTTGTCTACATTATTAAATTTTTCTTCTTCTTTTTTTTCGTTGAAATTCTTAATCGGCAAAGTTACTCACAGCTTAATTAATAATTAAAAACCAATTAACGAAAACTAAAAAAAGTAATAAACTAATGATAGCCATGTAGTAAAGAAATCCGAAAATTTTAAAACAAAGCGTCTACCTGTGCTGTGTATTCAATGTACAATTCCGTATAAATTATACGGAAATCAGCTGCCAGTAATTAAAAAAAAGCATATGTTATTACTAAGCAGGTGAGAAAATTATATTCGGTAGTGACCGAATCTTTTATACCCATCACCGTCATCCTATAATAGTTTGAAAAAAGATAAAAAATCTAAATATATGCATGCTTTATAAAATTGCCTGATTTTTTCTATTTTTGGACGTTGTAGGCGTGTTCTTTGACTTCCTTGGGTCGATTTCAAACTCTTTTCCAAATTTATAGGCGATACTACCAATTTTGTGAACGGGAGAATGTTTACAGATGAAGAGGATAAAGAATCCATGAAGATGGATGAAGAGACGGACAGATGAACAGACAAATAAACGGACAAGCTCAAGTATATTCCGAATCTGCAACTGACCAAAAACTTACATGCTTTATGGGGTTTTTGAAGCTTGCTGCTATGCGTTATAAAGGTATTGAAAAAAGACTAAATTTCGATACACTGTTGGGCAGGCGTAGTCAATTTTTCCCAATTTCGTATAATTACGATAGCATCACCCGCAGAATACACTTTCAAATTTTTCTAGGTTTATTTACTGTGGTTTATGAGGAAAAAAAACAGTTTAAGAGATGTTGTCAGTTTACGTGGTACTGTACGCGTATGCTTCGACCGGCTTGACCCATTTTCAATATCAATCTGCGTGCAAGAACTATCGAAGATGCGTCTATCAAATTTGAAGTCCATAGCTTCATTTTTGCCAAGGATGTTTATAACAAACATTATACTGACGGACAGACGGACCTGCTTAAATGGATTCAAATCGGATGTGTTTATCAAGAACATATATACTCTCTGAAGCTACCTTATGAGCGTTGCAAACACTTCGACAAAATGAATATACCCTTAATCTTTCGGTGATGGATATAAAGAAGAATTGCGAAAGAAAGAGAAAATTTATGGAAGACGTGAATGAATTCATGAAAAGAAAACTATACGAAGAAGGATAAAGCCTTAATCTTATTAGAAAACATGATTAGATGAAAAAGAAATAAATATTTTATTAGTAATTTATTTAATGAATTTCATTCGTTGTCCGTTAAGAATTTTCCTTTCCACTACTTTTACTCATTTTTGTTTCGAAATTAAGGACATCGTATAGTTTACGAAAGTGAAGTGAAGCTAAAAGCGCTATGAAACCTGCATTATTTTTGTTGCATTCTCTATATAAATTCTATGCTTTAGTGCACTAGAAGCATAAGTGCTGTAGTGCATGTTCCAAGTGACCATCAGTAGATAATTAATAGGACGAAAAGACAAAGTAATTACATTTTGAAAATAAGTCACAATTTCTGCAAAAAGCCGCAACATTTTACAATGTCGCTGCAAGCGACGTAGCGGCATGGAAACCATTTACGCTTTATAACTCGCGATATTAGCTAGACGTGGCTTTACCGTTTACACTTTAATCGAGGATTAATTGTGATAGTGTCGAAGAAAACATGGAAAACATGCAGTACATTGCCTGTTTTCATGTTGCAGCGGAACTAAACATTGATCAAAGAACAATTTGAACTATTCGCGTAAAACTGAATAGAAGAAGAAGAAGTCCAATATTTGCATACCGGACGATAGAATTTCGATGTGCGTTGTTGAAACGTCACGAAATGAAGCCATAGAGAGGGCTGAGAAGGGGCCACATATGAAATTAATGAGTGACAATATCGTGGAGGAAGCTGCACCAACTACGGCAAAGCTCGAATTATACACATAAGATAAAATTCTACGTTTGATGCGTCGTGCAACACAAGCTCCTCCCACCTGGCCATCTCATCAATGCTCGCTTTCTGCACTCAATCATTACTGCAATTTAATCATGAAATTAAGGTAAAGTGTTCAGAATTAATCAACACTTTAATGACTTTCCAATGACTTGACAAAAATTGTAAAACAGCTACGGCCGAAACCCCGAATTATCCACATAAGGTAAAATTTTACGTTTGATGCGTCGTAGCCAACCTGTTTACCTGATTGACTCAACTGTCTACAGTCAACGAATTGATCAACACTTTAATGGCAAAATTTGTAAAAGCTTAGACGAGATGTTCCAATGCATCCATCGTGTGCGAGGTGTGTGGATCTGGCATCGCCACATTTTTTATTTTCATTTGTTTTGGCTATCCGTGAATTCCCCTTAATTGGGGGCAAGATGACTTCGAAGAGGCAACTTTTTGATTCAGTGTTACGCCGGGAATTCCAAGAAGTTCGGCAATGACTGCATAAAGGTTTTCCCAGACGAAAATCGAAAGGTCGCCTAAATATAAGGAAAAAGCATATCTTGAATTGTGGTGAAAAAGACGCCACGAACTTTTTCCTTGACTCTAAAGTTTATTAAAAGCAATAAAATATGAGGCGAAGACAAAAATCAAAAGATTCGATTTAAATAAAAGCGTACTCTCATCCCCATTTTAGTGCTATTTAGTCGTTTTTTTTATTGCTAACGAGTATACGAAGTAAATCCAGCATTAATGCGATTTGTGCTTATTTGCTCTTAACTGTCTATAAATAAACTTTTGTGATGTAGACTCGTAATCTTATACATTGAAAAAGTGTGGGGAAAAGGAAGGAAATGCTACTGCTTTTACAAATAAATCTACAAAGAAATTTAATATTTTAAATATGAACAAAAAAATAAACGGGCCACAGCAAGCAGAAAGGAAACAGTTTACTTTAAAAACAAACAAACAAACAAACAACCAAAATTATAAACATAAAAACATTACTACGCATAGGATATGCCGGGGCTTCGCATTTCGGCAATCAGCGAGAGGGAGAATTTTGTGCATATCTTGATAAGCGATCGTTCATTGCATCATCGATCGATCGATCGCACTATCAAGTTTTCTTTTACTATTTTTCTAAAAAAAAAAAAAAATAAATAAAAACCGAAACGCATTAGCATTTACAAAACTAGAGTTAAAAAAATTTAAACAACGAAACGAAAAATATGTGAATACTTTTTAAATAATTGAATTAAAAAAAAAAAGAAAAAAAAAACTGAATATAATGTTTAAGTAAAGATTTCAGAGAATTGTTTAAATATTTGCTTGTAGTCAATCTTTTTAAATCGATTTCTCTGACTTTTTTCTGATTTTCGTCTCGCTTCTGATTTCTTTGATTTTTGATTTGAATTTTACCAAAAAACTTCCCAACTACTTACTGCTGGCATAAGCTGATCTGTACTTCTGACGCGAGTCACCTTATTTTTCGATATCAGTTTCTTCACGCACGACTCCACTTCAACGTTCCATTTCATAAATGTCACGTAGGCGATGTAAACGCAAAAGAGGATAAGCGCCTCCCACCAATAGATAAGATTATCACGAAAAAAATATATCAATACCATCAAACTAAGACTGTAGAAGGAGCAGTCACGGAATAACGGCCACCAAGTCAACGATAGTATCGTTCGCGAGAACAGCGCACACATACCGATCACAAATAGAATATTGAATACAGCCGAACCGACAATTGTACCAATGCCAACGTCATCGAATGATACAAATACACCAATCACGCTTGTAAAAAGCTCGGGTGCACTGCCACCGGCCGCCATAAATGTTGCACCGGCAACATCGTCAGTAATACCGAGTTTCTCGATGATCACATCCAGGGAAGGCACAAAGAATTCATCGCATACAATGGCCAATGCCACAAACATATAAATGACACCAAGAATATGACAGACGACAGCGCCATTTTCCAATTGCTCTTTGGTAAATAGATCTTTCGGAAACAGCGGTGCCTTAACGGTTTCATTATCGTGGCGGGTTTCTGCAAAAAAGAAGCAAAAAAACAACAAATTTTTAAATCAATTTCCACAAAAATAGCAAAATTTTTATATCAATTCTTCATAACCTCACACTTAAATTATCTCCCAACTTATTATTTATTCTCTCAAATCATTCTCTCACTCATTCATTTCTTTCCCAAGAAGTTATATTAGATTTAACTAAAAATTTTTTAAACAATTTTTTTGAGTTCTTCATAATCATTTTAAAGATTTGCGATAAATGATTTAAGCACTGATTGAAGGCAAAGTAGAAGCAATTGAATATCAAAAAAAAAACCAATGTAAGAAAATTGTATTTATCTTTGGTCGACTTGTTCACGCCAACCAACTCGAAAAGAATGAAAAATCATTAAATTTCACTACAGCAAGGCTTTTGTCATTTTTCGATAGATTTTGATAAGTAAGAGCGCCCAGAGGGTATACGTTAACACGTTTTCATCATTGTATCCACACCACAGCTTATAAGTGATGAGGAAAAAATCAAATTTCTTTTCGCTTTTGAAAGCAAAGGAATTCCCATTTTGTGTTATACACCTAATTCTCTTTTCACACGATAGATACGTTCCCAAAAAATACGTGTAAAAAAAAACGTTGTGTAAAAAGAGAATTAGGTGTAAACAATATTAAAAAGTTCTTGTTAGAGTTCACTTAATTTATTTCGTGCTTACACATTTTAATTCATTAAAAAATTTATTAAAAATAACTTCTACTTTGGACAAAGGGATTTATATCTGAAATTCGTAAATACAAAGTCGTGTTAAAAAAAAATAATTCGTGTAAAAAAAGAAATTTTTTTTCTTTTGAACTCGTGTTAAATCAAATTCGTGTAAAAAGAGAATTGGATGTATTGTGCTGCGGTCGATGCCGCGCCTTTTCAATTACAATCTACTTGCAATTTTTGAGACGATGGGAATGTTTACTATAACCTGGAAGACGGACATGCTTATGTCAATGTAAATTTTAATACTGATCAAATGTGTATATAAGACTTTATAGGATTTCTGAAGTCTCCTTCTGAGTTTTACAAACGTTTAGTCAGAGCGAATGTACTACCAACTTGACGGTGTTTGATAAGCACAAACAAGTAAGAAAATTATTGTCGGCCACGACCAAATCTTTTACATCCACCACCCTTATCCTAAAAAAAGACTGAAAAAACGGGAAAAACTAAATTTTTATAACATTAAGTGGTGGAAGTCTGCTACGAGTAGCAGAGGTCTCAGATTATGTTGTACTGTGGCCGTGTGCTTTGACCGATTCGATCCAATTTCAATATCAACCTGCTTACAAGAACTTCCAATCTTTCCGCCGAATTTGAAGTGGAATTTGAAGTGGAATAATGTTTGCACACATACAAACAGACAGACGGACAGATAAACTTACAGAAGGACAGGCAGTCATGCTTACTTAGATTCACTTAGAGTTTGACGCTGATCAAGAAGATATATACTTTGCGGAGTATCTAAGGCTTCTTTCAAAGCGTTACAAACATTTTGACAAAATGAATATACCGCTCATCCTTCGATGATGGATATAAAAATAAATTAATAAAAATAGTAAAAACTTACGCAATTTATGCTGTCATAACCTATCTGAAGTGAAGTGAAAGTGAAAGAGAGGAGAGGGCAATAAATTAATTTATGCAAATAATAATAAAACCATAACTAACTACGCTTGCCTGCTTGCTTGATATGGCACATATTGAGAGACTTAATAAATATTAACTTTAGAGCATATGTTGAACAAATTTGTACATACATTTGTACATACATTGCTTACTTCGATAAGTAAAACATGATATTGTTCGACTTACTCGGTTACCTATCTCTTCAGATAAAAGTATAAAAATCGAATACATAAATTTTCATACAGAGTGATTTTTTGTACCCGCCACCGAACCATATATGCATGTCGTCAAAACCTTTGCCACAATAGATAAGAACGAAGCTCTCGATAAAATAAATATCTATGTGTATTCTTCGCCAGCATCAAATTCTGAATCGATTGGAAATTTCATAAATGTTCTTGAAATTGAAATAAGTGTAACTGCACTAGTTATCCGGACATGTGACGTATAAACTGCTGACCTGAAAGCGATAAAACCACAATTGCCTGATGATGAGGATTATTACAAAGAAATACTTGCGTGTGAATCCATCTGCTGCAGTCTGTATAATGGTCGCAGTCAACGTGGACATGGTATGCATACTAGATGTACAATAGATCCAAAATATTGAAGCATATTGGAATAAGCTCTGCTCCACTGAGCTGATTCAAATGATTCATTTATTAATTCTCTCAACATCATCGACTCGTTTGGACTAATTCGATTCTTTTTTTAAAACTAAAGCCCCGCATGCGTTCATCTAATAGCCTGCTGTTGCAATTTAAGATCACACTGATGACGAATCAGTTCCTTCGAAATTAACTTAGTGAATGGTTTTCCTGGCTTGTGCTTGTCCTCACCAGCCCTTTAGGCTATGTCATCGCGATATGTCTAAGCTAAGTCCTAGTACCGATAGAGGTGCAGATAGAGGAGAGACCAAGAAGAGAATAACAGTGCGACCCTGCCATGGGTTATAAAAATGTCCCCTTCCTATTAAATGAAGATTAACTTGGAATTTTCGGAGATCTCCTAGTAAAAACTACACATTTCTTCTAAAACCGGCGGCATGTCAACTGGAACATGATACAGCATTTCAACAGCAAACGAGCAAAGTTGTTCAACACATAACCTCAATATTAAATATAAATGAATAAATTGTCCGGTCACTCCTTTGACAAACAAAATCTTTTGTTTCTTGTTGTTGATCTGTTGATCTTAGGCTTGTATATGTGCATGTTACAAATGATATGACTAATCTAGAATATTCCCTTTGTATGGCGATGTATGTGTGAAAATAAAAACCATATAACACCTACATCGTATTAATGCTCTCCGACTGCGAACTGAGAATTACAAAGCAATTTAAAGCATCAGAATGAGAGGAAACCAGTCATTGTTTGTTGTTATATGCACGTACATTACAATGTCACTCCATAACCTCTTATAAAATGACTCATACTGCTGCACTTACTCATAATACATATGCTTGGGAGCAGAAGGCTATGCAGGTTACAGTCTCTGAGCAAAATTTTTCACTGATAAAATTGTTCGTTTACTAGAACAAATTTTCCATTTTTCTTTTTTTCCATTGTGTTATTATTCATACTTCTTCACCAAGGTAACATATATATATATATATGTGTAAAATAAGCGCAGTGTAATCAGGCACTAGAAAGAAGCGTTTGCTATTGCCGGATTTATGAAAAAAAGGCATTTTTCCAAAACTTTTTTTTGGACTCCAAAGTAGATAAAAAGATGAGAATATTTTCGTTAGTCGATATATACTTTGAAACATTTCCAGATAAATAGTGAGCTAAAGTAGAATGTTCTGAGGGCTTTTAATTGAATCAACCGTTCGTAACACTTAAAGGCATGCTATAGTTTAGGGGTTTATATATGACTGTGTGAAGTGTGTGTGTTCTTGACTAATTTGCATTGTGCCATGTATGTCCCTTCCTGTCCTATCCTGAAGATAAAAACTGAACTCTTCTTAGCATTGGATGTAAAAATCGAAGTTTTGTTGACAGTAGAGACAACGACACATGGGAGATAGTTCCTTTGCGAAAGAAAAGAAATGATTGTGCTAATGGACACGTAACTAAATTAATTATGTAATGCATCCAGTTATTTGGAGCTTTAATCAGAAATATGGCAGCGACTATAGTGAAGCTCCAGTCAGAGATTCAAATGAAATCTTAGCCAGTGCTCAGGTGGTAATGATATAACATTTACCGATTGGGCAGGCACCCGGCCACCTTCCTATGTGTCTCTACTTTGTGAGCGGGTTAGACGGACAGGAGACATTCTCTGAACGATCGATGATATTAAGAGGAAAAAAGTCAAAATCGTTTTAAGAATATTTTCGCTTGCATTGGATGGGCACACATTCTTCACATCTCTACTGGTAATTAATTTTTACAAATCAAGTTTGGAACAGGTTCTTTTTCTAGAAACTGTAATATACGCAGAATGTAGGAGACAAATAGTGAAAGTGCAGTGAAACCTGTACCAATAAGTCAAACATAATTCCGGCCAGTTATTGTTCTGTTGAGAAAATCTACCCGTAACGTAAAATGCGTTCGTATAGCGACTTACTGCTTAAGCAAAGCTCATATAAAACTATAATAAATCCTTCAAAGCACTTAACTTGGCCCACAATTTAAGCAACGCCCATGCAAAGCAGCTGTAGGCCCTTTAATACTTGCAGTCATAGCTTTTTGTCAATGTAAGATACGACATCAAAATGGTGTTGACCGAATTTGGTGCCCTCTGTAGAAATTTTTAAATAAAATTGGTTTTATTTACTATGAGGAGCTAGTGCTCATCCTACTTTAGTTGTAGAACTCATTTCTTTGGTCTAAGTAAATTGTAATAATGATTTCTACCTACTGCCCTTTCAGTTATTCTTCCCCGTAAGTACCACGGAACGAAGGAGATTTCTGTAAACACACGTATGTATTCCATACGAGAATTGACCCATACATAGAGACTGCGCAAACGGTATATTAAAGAGAAAATTATTATGCAGAGAAAGACGTTCGACAATTGTGAAGATACCACTAGTCGCGCTTAGCATTACTGCTGCTTCTTCTTCATCCGTTAATAATGAATTAATAGAGTGAGTGACATTCATTTCTGAAAGTCCTAGATAAGCGATATCGTTGAACGCGTCAAATGGGATCACACGTGCACCCGATGTAAAGTTAATACTTTTGCAGAAGATCTAATCGGTTTGTTTTACACAAGGTAGGTAATGTGATCACAATTCGTCTTAGTTGAACTTATTTTCTTATTCATATCAAAAGAATTTCCTTTTTCTTATATTCTCTTTTATAGCAAAATCCAACGCTGAGGAGAATAATAAAATTGAACAAAACTAAAAAATAATTTTTGTAAAATTCGCATAACGCTTTAAGCATGTGCGTCATGCATACGAGCTCAGCACATGATAATGACGTTAGCTTTGTGTGTTAAACTTTATAGATTAAATTACTGAGATCAGTAGACAAATAATCGTTCAGTTGAGCGCAGACTGGCAAATACTGAAGTTAATAATAGAGTTAAAATTAGAATTATTATTAAATAGAACGAGAAAACTAAGAATATGGCTACTGACGTGAACACCTTACCCCGGTTATATTCGAGCGACGCAACAGAAACCTTTTTATCGACCGCTAAAATACAATTGAAATCTTCTTCATTCTCAGATACAAATTTGAGTTTACTCTATGAATGGCACACCACCGTGTTAACGCCACCTAGCAGTCCGGTTCCTATTGAAGAAGAAGAAAGCACCCGTCTAGCTTTCAAAGAGCAATTGCATGATGCATTCTTAAAAAAGTGTACAGATGTCCTTGACGCCGATGAACCTAACGATTTGAAGACGAATTTGGATAAATTCATGTCATCGGAACGCTATCACAGTCAATGTTTGCAGCAGCAAAAAAAACAACAACAAGAACAACAGCGAAAGCAACAACAAGGAGAAATAGGTAAAGAGAACGGAAAGCAGAAAAAAGGCAGTCGTTTTTTCATTTAAAGCAAAATGCAAAGCATTAAAATTAAGAAAAGATGGTATGTTTTCATGGTATGAATGAAGTAAAATAAATGAAAAAATTAAAATAATAAAGTGATGTTCATCTTTGAGCAAAAATAAAAGATAATTAAGTGCCTGCACTACGTACCGTGCGACTAAACCTTTGCGTAACCATTACGCGTATCCAGCCTATACTCTGAGTGATTAGTCAAATGTGTTACAAAAATATATATATTTTAGATTTATCCTTTATATTCATAAGCCATCGGAAGTGCGTATATTCGCAAAACTGCATAAAACAGTAGGGAAAGCTCTTAGAATTCTTAAAATTTCATTCTTACAGACTTCAAATTTCATATCATTAATAAAAATAAAATTGAAACTAGAAAAAAAAAAAAAAATTTGTTCTTGGACTAAAGCACGTCATTAATATATCCGAAAAAAAACGTTTTGAGCTTAGTGGCTTGCTTAGATTGGCTTGGTTAATTTTCTTAGCTTTACCACATTGGCCCCTGATTGATCTAAGCAATTAACAAGGTCATGTCACTGATTCAAATTTACTCAAGGACGTTTAACATTTTGTTCAACGAAACGATCGCAATGCCAACGAATCCTAATACAAACTTTGTGCAGAGAAAAAGGTAGGCTTCAGAAAATTCAAATGCCAAAAGAATCTGACTCAATGTCTCAATGAAAAGTCCCCTCGCCGGTATATATCAGTTTGTTTACTGGATCCGCAGTTAATTCAAAGTTTCTCTCAACATTTTCGGGATCTTAATATCTCGTTACTTTAATATTATTTACATGAAAAAAAAGCACATATATAAAGCGGTTCAACAGTTATTTTCAGTGTGTCAAAGGAAGCAGTCAGGAACTTAGGCTCATTAAAGCAATGCAAGGAATACTTCATCTCTGCTGGTATCACTACCAATCATCATACGGCTCAAGTGTACGCTCCGTGTAGGCGAGGGTTTTCGGTCTTGTCTCGAAACGAAGAACGCAGCTGCTAATGGGTAACAAGAAGAGATATGCCCACCAATTAAAATTAAAAAAAAAAAAGAATTGCGTCAGATAACCCATATGAAACGATCCGATTCGATCAAGATAGTATGTCGTCATGTCTATCAATTTATTTATTCAAATTGCAGTAGGTAGGTGAACAGTTTTGTAACCTTGCAATGCAAAATAAATCCAAGAGTAAGTCGGCCAACAATTAATTTCTCGCGCGGTAACCTTTTCATGTTGCTGTCATTTGTACACTTGATGCACTCGATGCCATATATGTTGACCTTCCATGAAAACATAAAATCACGTTATGTTCTTAATGTGTTTTATACTTTGCGGATATGATTTTTTAACAATAGATTGCATAATAATGTCTAAGCAATTATTGAATTTCTCGAAATATATTATAAAACAATTTATTAAATTTCTGAACGGCACAAGGATCGAGTATCGAAAACAGAGTCGATTAATTCCAAATACAGCAAACTATGTAATAAACCACATGAGCAAAGTAAATATAACCAGGGGGGTGCCAGAAGTAGAAATAAGGACTGCATGCTTTTAGGCGGTGATGAACAATAAAGAAGAACACATGCTATCAGTTTGAATACGAGCTCATACCAACCAACAACAGCTTGTAAACGTATCTGCACAGCAGTACGCTATCGTTCTTGACTTTTCGATATAAAACATTTTTCACATGCACATACATCATCACATAGCTATATATATACATAGAAAAAAACTATAAATCAAACTTGTGTAACAACACTTTTTTTTTAATGGTCGGTTTTCCTCACTTACGAGTGCAAGTAGTTACAGTTATGGTGATTCGTTTTAAGGACTGGAACGAGTGCTTTGGCATTCAGTGAAATATGCATGTGTGTGTACGTCGGTACGTTTGCCACCCTCTCATTTTAAAGCATACTTTTTTGCATTTGCAACTTACGAAAGACTAATCGTGCGAACTGCTTGCCTGTTAATGCATAATATTGACAACAATTTCATCGGAGAATTACTTTTAATTATGCAACTTTAATTTTTCGTTGTTATTGCCTTTGCTTTTAATAAAGTTTCGTATAAGAGAAAAACTTAATAGCAAAACTTCGCTTACAGTCGCACTTTGATTAATGTCACGTAACTTCCTTAAACTTGTAAAGTCAAGAGCCGGGAAAACTAATCAAAAAAAATATTATCTTATTTTTATTTATTGCCGGAAATTAATTGATTTCGTTAGTTGATAGTACGAATGTTTCCTATCAGCGTCAAAAAAAATTTCTATTTTAAACTTAAGGTCGTGGAATGGAAAATTAATTGCTTACAACAGATTGTGTATAAATTATTGATTCTCTTTAAGATCTGAAAAGCACTTATTTCTTATCGTTATTGCTTTTTTTGTCCTTCTTTTTATTACTTTCTTTAAGTCTTTTCGATACGTTAAGTGAACTTTATAAATAAACTAATAAGAGTAGAGATCGAACCAGAAATGTAGTTCTAAAACAACCAAAAACACTATGGTGGGCCACGGTTCATATAACGACTTTATAGGGGAAATGGTCGAAAAGGCGATCCGATCCGAACTACTTTCAATAGCGTTCGTCGTTGGGCCTAAACACGTTGGTCTACCGAAATTCCCCCAAATATCTTAAAAATTACGGCTTGTTCGTTGGACACAAGGGAACAACACTGACAGACAGGCGGACAAACTTAAATCAACTTAGAAAATGATTTTTCACCCTATTAATGAGTTACCAATACACACGTTTCTTGCGTTTTTATCGCCTACACCACTTGTTATACTGGGTATATTATGTTTGGTCGGACGGATATAACACCCAGAAGGACTTGAGAGAGCCCCAACTTATATTATACCGATTGATTCAAAATTATTTTCTGAATCGATCTAAGCTTGTCTGTTCGTCTATATTTCTGTTCGTCTCATGCCTGATGACTTACATAAAAATTATATATAATTATGTATAAATTTTGATCTTTATGTATAATTTTTGATGTCGGCCTTAGCAGTCCGCTAGCATTCCTGCTTGTTTTACACATCCGAAGAGAAATTTCATGATTTCACTGGGGGCGATCTATGGTTCTCGACGTCGAATAAAGTCGATAGAATAAACTCGATAGCTATGGGTTACAGATTCGCTATAACGTCTAGAGCGTTTACAGCTGTCGATAAAGTATTCATTTTTTTTACTATCAAACGCAAAAACTTTCGAGCCGTAAGCTGTTGTCGAGTAACATATTCAAGTTACGGTCGGCTTTACTCGGTATCGATCTGGCCGTATGACGGCTCTGTGAATATGTGAAACATTGTCTCTTGCCAGCTGCTTTAAGTAAAGGAGGTTTTTCCATGAAAGGATAGAATGACTCTGAGCAAAAAAAAAAAATACGAGGTACCTGACTAGAGCCGAAGCCAGAATGAATGCTTCATCGTTCGCATAACTTATTCCAAATCGGATTATAGTTGAACATTACTTCATAAGATAAGAGATATACGGATAAACTGAAATGCGAATACTATTGAAACCACTTGCGAAAGGATTTTATTCTCGGTCGATAACAACGTTTGCTTGTATATGTTGCGAAAAGTTCTACGTGTTCAAGGTAAAAACCAATTGCTTTGTGTAATTGTTTTCAAATATTTCCACTTCTTTCGAGTCGTAGCTTTAAAAAGGTAGAGAAGACGAGACGAAGGAAGATTTCAGCCAATCAGGAAGTGGGGTCATGTCTGCTAGATCCACTATTTAATAAATATTTAATAGTTACTAAAGCGTTTCTCATGTCCTCGGGAGGAGGCTCTTTATCGATTTAATACAGATTTCTTTATTTGCTCATTGATTTTTTTTTTTGTTCTTTTGTTCAATTTTATATTTTTCTTAAGTATTTCCACCTAGAAAAGTCTGAGTGAGTGCCCTCGTGATGGGGTGCTTAGAATTGCACAAATTCCGATTTTATATATGTATTTTCTCTCTTCCCGTCATACGCATGCATATCAAAGTGCTCGCTCGTTGGGTTCATGTGGAATGAAACACACTTTACCTCCTTTCAGTATTTGTTTGTGTTTTAGTTTTCATTTAACATTTTATTTCATACACATATATCAACGCAGGCGCTTTAAAATGATACTCTTTTCACAAGCAATTAAACAAAACTTGATAGAGTTAGTGGGGTAGGGCGTTGTAGTTATTTTAGCGATTGCTACAAATAAAAAGCAAAACATATTTTTCTGTATTTGCTCTAACAAAATTTTTATACATAATATATATATATATATATTATTAGTAGATAGAGTATAACTATGTGTGCGTTTATATTGTCTTAATACAAGTGTACGTATATATGCTGTAGATAATAAATATCGTGTGCGTGTGGTTTGTGAAGAGCAACGTTATTTCCACACCCACTGTGAGAACGCTTTTATGCACATAGACTTAAGACTGTGGGTTACTTGCATCCGGACGGTTGGTCAGTAAAACCTAGGACTTCAATTAAATAAGTTTCATGGCACATTTTACGTGCCTCAAATTCCATAGCAGACCATTGTACGTTTTTCAATATCATTTTTTTTTTTTTTCAAAAATTTTTTCTTAAAAATGCAAAGCTGTCTTGCACCTCAATGCGTTTTCTATGTATAACATGCTATGTGGTGAGACTGTGCATATTGAACAAGTAAATGTTGACAAGAAGATTAAATCACGTCAATCTCCGTAAGATACAAAATATCCGAATCATTTTCCCCTGGCCGATGAATTCAACAAACAAACTTATGAAATTTTTTTTTGTCTACGTAAGTACGTGTTAAAAATAGATATTATGGATGGATAGTGAAGCGGCGGTAACACTTTGTCAAGCATCCTTAGTGAAAACAAGTAAGAAAGCAATGTTAGTTTTCGAGCAAGTCTTTGACGTCCGTTATCCTATCTTATGGAATAAGCCCTTTGAAAATTTGCACTGGTCATCCATCTGACGATATAAGGAATTTAAAAATGGATATAAAGTTTTAGGCGAATACCTCCGTTAAGTGGCGAATTCCTCATCAATTGGTAGTGGATGTTGCACTGAAGGCTTAGATAATTTACATAAATCTATGAACCAGGTTTCAGGACAACACCGACTATGAAATGCGAATTAAATTTTCAGCCCATAGCAAAAATGTTACGCATTGTCAGACCAGAAAGTAATAAGTGCCATGGACGATAGTATTTATATATATAGATATACAGGAGTCTTTTGAGCATCTATTCAAGTTCTATCCAGTCAAATAGCTTTAAGTGTTAAGGTATTGAAAATCATAGATAGTGAGCCCAATGAACAATATTTGGTGTAAACTTTCTTCATTTTTTCCAAAAGATGTAGTGGTGATGAGGATGGGTGGGCGGTGTGGACAGTGTTTGATGTTTTGGCTTTGACCAATCGTGATTCTATTAGAATTATTTAATTTAATTAGAATAGGCTCAAGATGTGGCTATGATCTATCATCTGTCATAAGAGCAGTCTCTTGAAATCTCTGTTTGTTTCTGATTACCGTTGCTGTCGTTCCTATCCTATACAGAAATGACATAACTTTAATTGCCAAAAAGTGCTAACAAAATGAACAACTGGAAAAAGCGTTAGGAGACTAGGTCCACTTCATAAGCTGAAATGAAAATTTTACTGCAGATATATTCAAAATAATACTAAATAAGTAAAAGCAGTATAGCTGGGTGCGGCCGCCACTTTACCTAATGCAATTCTTTGTTTATTGTTTTCCCTAAAAAGATATCCCTCATGGCAGTTCCTATAGGGGGAAGAGATTTAAAACGTGAACTGACATGGTCCAAATTTAGGAAAGATTTTATTATTTTTCGACTATTTTCGCCATAAAGTACTAAAAATTAGGGTTTGTTACCTTGAGAACCCACACATAGAGTCTCGTATCCAAAAGATAGATCTACGTAGACCAAATTTGTCGTGAAACGTAGTTTTATGCGAAAACATATTTTAACTGGAGTTACACGTCGGACATTTTCACTTAAAGTGGATTAATACAAGGTCGGAAGCTATGGCCAGCAAGACCACAGTTATCTTTGTCAGACACCATTTTCACTTCGTTTTAAAAGAAAGCTAAACTTGAAATGAAGGGTGAAGTCGTTGACTGAAACATTGCTCACATCTTGACATATTGTTTCAATTAATTAAAATTAGAAAAGTTATCCAGTAATGCAGAAGCGCCGAAAATGCGATAATAAACAGAATGCACATATATATGTAATATGGTCATAAATAGCTATTAAATACCAAAAGTGTGTAGAACGAATTTTCAACATTCGACAGAATTTATGCGGAAATGGAATAAAAACTTTGGCTGCTGTGCGCTAACCCTAAAGTATTTTGTAACTAATTGCCCGCAAACTCGAACCAGCAGATAGCGACTTCGCTCCCTTATTTCTGAGATATGAATTACTGCCCTTCTTACGGCACTGACCGTACACATAACCCTCTTTTTAGTTCAGTTAGTTTAGTTGGTTGTTTGCAATAGTTTCGCAGACGTTGGCTGCTTCATAAGTAGTTTTCTTAACACTTGTTCGTTTTCTGTAATAAGTAACAAACAATAGGGCAGGCACACACACACACGCACACACACATAAACAAACATTTTGTTAAGTATCTTCCATTGTGTGCTTCAGTTAAAAGTTTAATTCTTTTTCAAAACATTACTTCACATATAATATAAGTAAGAAAAAAAAAAAGAAGGGAAATAATTTGATGCGGTCACGGCACTTACAATATAACACTGCGTTGCAAGCATTATGTCGTGAATACATTGTTTAAAAATCACCAAAGAGAAGGACCTTGTAATTAACGCCAAAATTCAGACTAATTTCAGTTTCTCAACAAAGTTACTAAACATTACCTTAAAGTAGATTTTTCTAATCAAATAAAAGCAATCAGTAAAAAGTGCTAAGTTGACTACCTGGATATTATTCGTTCCTTATTCCCTGGCGGAGGAGTCTGTCTCCCTTGGAAAGCTTGAAAGAATCTGGGAGAGCGGGTCTTTTTTCCTCCATAGCTAACTTTTCTCGCCAGCCAATCATCTTGGGATCAGAGAGCATAACAGGGGCCATTTGCCGTTGGAAAATCTATGGCAGCGTAAGACCTACTAAAGATTTTCCGGTACAGCAGGTGCAATAACCTGTCGATGACAGCTTCACATTTGAGAATTATTCTATGGAGTTCTTCGTGATGATTTTGCATGCGTCCAACCACGCGGAAAGGATCGAAAAGTGAAAATCGTAGCCTTTGCCTTGAGCAGTCTCAGCCGAAACAGCCAATGTTCAGCTAAGATCTAACAGGATTGGCGTAGCCACGTTAATGTTCATTTTCCCTTCTTTTTGCATGGGACATGCCATGGCGTTTAGCCTTTCTAGAGTCTAGAAAAGCCAACATCTTCAGAACGATCATGTGAAAAATATGGGAGTTGATGTCCAAGTCATACAGTGTGTAAGCATAATTTAACAAAAAAGACAGTGTAAATGTTGTCAACGAATCTTATGTAACATTGACCTAAATGAGAGTGAAAAGCAAAGCAAAGTCTCTCAGTATAATAAACGGTATTCTCTTTGCTCTTTGATTCGAGTATTTTTCTAAATTCCCTTACGAGTTGGAATGAGATTATGATTCTTTGACCAGTTGCGAAGTCCATTCTGAGCAAAGAAATTATGTTGCCGACAAAGCACCCCCGGCCGTAGGAAAATCCCTGATAGTTCTCTAGCAATATAATTAACTCAATTAGGCGTGAACGGGCGTGGTTCGGTCCTCTCTCATGTCAAGTTTCTCAAGAAAAGTAGGCCTTTAATAGGTTAAAGTACTGCAGGGTATGTATTGATGGGCTCTACCCAAATATACGTTAATCTGTTCTAAATCTATGCATTTTTACAGTCTCCATCTTGTGGTATATTAAGTTTATTCAGACATATGTAACATCCAGAAGAAGTTAAGTTAAATCCCCCATTTCTCATACCAATGGATTCCGAATCATTGTGTGAATTGATTTAAGCCACTCTAACCGTCTGATATCTGCCTATGTATTTTTGTGCTAAACTTACATTTCGTAATTTTTTAAATATTTCGATGAGAATGCTTTCACTCATGCTTTGACGACATGCTTTGACTCAAGGACGAACGCTATTGAAAATGGGTCGGGTCGGTTCACTGTTTACACGTCTCCTCAAAAAAATTGCATTTTAAAAATTCGTCGCCAAAAACCGCTGAGTAATAGCATTGTGTGAAAAATTTGGTTCGGCTAGAGCTGAAGATCGTCTCATATAACTTTTCCTACGAAAATTGAATCTCTATATGGTCTAAGAAAGATCTAATTTTCAATATTTCATAGTGAAAATCGATTTGTAGTAGTAAATTGACAAAGACATCAACCATGCCCAATTTGGACCGCGTAAATCTATTTTTTCGATACCATCGTATGTAAGAATTCTCAGAAAATTTAAACTCTTATATACCAGAGAGGCCTAATTGTTGTAATTTTTTACGACGAAAACTTGTTCATGATAGCAATTTGACATAAAAGTTAAGATGACCGTCAAAAGTTTGTTCATTTCGTCATTTGGCTTTTCTTTTTTTTTTTTTTTTGATTCATGCAAAGAATCTCGTAATGAACTTAACGTCCCCGATATTGTCAACCAACTGAAACTAAGGAAAATGCGTACAATGCCGTAGAAGGCACTTTTAACTTTACAGCAGTAGCCTACAACGATTTCCGTTTTCATTGCTTCCACCCTCCCTCCCCCTCCGATCCTCTTGCATAGAATCAAAATCTGTAAAGGACAAACTGACCGCAAAAACGTCAACTGCTGTGCAAAAAACGACAATTTCATTGTTGCTGTGAAGAAAACTTGAAAAAACCGACAAAATCTCGACCAAAATGAGATTATGGATAAGTTAATTGGCTATTACAGTGAATCCAGTGCAATCCTCAGAACAAATCTTATGAACACACGTTCGCCTGCACAGCAACCGAAACTACTCTTTTCGAATCGGTGTAAATCTCATAGTGTAACTGTAAGTGTTGTTAATAAATAAAAAAATACCTTTTTTTTATTTTTCTTTTTTCTTTAATATTAACAATTTTCAGTATCATGGAAAAATCTTGAAATTAGAAATGCATCACGGCTTGTGTAACAATCGTGCCATTGTGCTACGTTTTGGTTACATCAATACTTTACATACGGCAGTGTTTGTGCATTTGTGTGTATACTGGGCTGCAATATAGACTCAATTTGCGTTCACAGAAACCATAAAATGCTTACAAGCACATGGCATAACAGTACGATGCACATTTTTGATAAAATATATTTTCTTTCCAGGTAAATATGGAATTTTATGTCAGACCAATTTTATAAAGCTTTATAGAGCTTAACGGCAGCACATAAGCGGGGTGCGGAGTAAATTATTAACATATTCTGAGATTTCAAGTTTTTTGCTTTAGGCAGACTGCATAACAGTTTCTGGTTTCTCTCTGGTAGCTAGACATCAAACCTAAACCATTCTGTCGCCAACAATCATTAAATTGCTTGTGATGTCAGTAATAATCATATAGCCTGTGTAGTATGTATGTAGTATGCAGCCAGTGCGATTTTTTAGTTAAAAATCCATTCAAAAACATTACTTTTACAGCATTGCTCATCAACACCTGCCCACCATTGTGCCAGCACATGAATTTCGTGTTCCGTGTGAGAAACCGTTTGTCTTTTAAGAATATTTACAAAAAATCACACATTTGGATAACTCCATAAGAACGAGTATGGGCCGAAGCAAGGGTTCATCAAAAGAATCCACCAGATCCACCAGTTACAGTCAGACGATCGAAATTCATCGAAATTCAACCCTTCTAGCGTAAGAATCTTATGTCTATACAACCGAACGTTCACCAACAAAGAACCGAACCGAACGCTCTACCACTTTACTAGTGTTAGTACATTTCGACCATTCGCTCGGTAATAATCAGCGTAACTTTGTAAGTTATGCCCGCGAGTATTGCTGTCAGTGATGATTTCGCATAGAGTTAAAGCAGTTTATAAGCAGCTCACTATGTTAGTCTGATGCCATCACATACAGAGCATGTTCCGCCTGCATCACTCTGCCTGCCTTTCGGATAAAAATGGCGTGTCTTCCATTCGTTATTCGTCGCAATTCACTAGCAGTTTTCTTGGAATTAATTACATGTTCCTTCCTCGCAAGGCTTTTCTTTAGCATACAACGTCTAACGTCTAAAAAACGTGAAAGAACTACGTTACGTACACGTTACTGTCGCGTAATATGTAAAAATAATGCTTTTACTTGTATTATCTGAATTATCTAACACGGCGTAGTACACGGCACAGTATGATCCAACACTCTAGAGTACTAGTTATGCGCTAACAGCATTACCCAGTACCCACTCAACTTATAGTTGGGCGATATCTTGAAAATCTGGATCTGATTTAAATTTTAAAGAAATGTTGTAAAAAATCTATTGCCTGCAAAATATTTCGCGTACCGACATGAACTTCCCTCATATCCGTCTTTGTAAATGGGGCTAACAATGCTGTCGTTAAGCGCAGTTTAAATTTTTAAACTTTTATAGAGCTAGAGATTTTATGGTGACTAAAGCTATTAAAGGCTTCTTTTGTTCAAGCAATTCCACCAACTACCTTAACCAATACAATTGAATATTGTAATAAAGCAATAGAGAGGTCCGCAGACAAATCAAAAGCGATAATGAAAATGAATGAAAGGAGAAAAAAACAAAGTGCAAGAAAGTATCTATCAGTAACATCGCTATGGAATTCTATTGGGTATTTACGTTGATGGTAACGTTTACTTAAACAAACTGACATTTAAATATTCAGGAGTACGACAAGCCGAACATGGTTAGATAGCCAGATAGGCAAATAGGCAAATAGGCAGACAAACAGGCAGGAAGTTGGGCAACCGTTTGTACGGCCCTCAGGGAGTGATTTATTTAAACCAGTCATGACAAACTGTGCGATGCACATCGAATTGTACATGTTGTCGATAAGCTTACCACGCTTGTTACCACGCTTGTTAGCTCTGACTGCATTTATATTATTCATCCTTTATTTGATGTACAAACTTTTTAATTTGTATCTAACCTACAGAATAATTGCATTTGTGGCGTTAAATTGCTAAAATATGTTATTTACTTTTGCAATTTGAAAAAGAACAAAAAGAAAAGAATATCAAAAAACCAGCGACCTTTGCTGCTTTTTTTTTTTGTATTCATTTAAAAATGTTTCTTTTATTTCTTTCTTGACTGGGTGCAAAATAAGGTAAACCAAGACCTTTACCATTCCTTTAGACAAATTGTAAACTATTGATGAGAGATAAGTGCAGAAACTCGCTTTCCTTTAATTGGTACAATTTTTGTTATTTCGGAAGCGTCTTTACGTCCAGATAATGGCCTTTTGTCAACTTGAGGCATGACGTTCGTTTAAAATTGTCAAATTTCTGTCAATAAAAAGGCAACAAGGAGTAAATAGTTAGTCATGCCTAAGATTTACTTTATATGCTGACCAATAATAAGCATTTCTATTGCACATTCCTGAATATTACGAACCGAATGGTAAAGATCGTCTCCGCAAAGAACAAAAGAATCATCGTACATCAAGGCATAAAGCAAGAGAAAGAAACAGGCAAGACCAAGAAAATAGCACAATACCCAACACGGGAATAAGCTGACATGTTGATATCTGGGAAATAATCCCACAAGCAAAGTCATAGCGCCGAAGGATAAGTTACGTTAGGCCGGTCAATCCTTATAAATTAAGACGGCATCACACTTAAGGGATAATCGATGTTAAAGTATGAAAATATCTATTAGTGTTCCCCGATAGGTAAGAACTTAATATGCTGCAGATCCATGGGCAGTCGGTACAGGATTAAGTATGCAACTTAAGTGATCTGTATCTCGGAGGAGAGCATGAAATTCGGAATACTTGTCGGCTATGCCCCCGTCATTGTATTTCCGAGTCTTTCGAATTCCAGACTATCCAAGCATGAAGTGACAAGTGACTGTTTATAACGAAACAATTAGACCAATAAGTTATTATACTTATCCTCTTGTGGAAAAATTGATGCGAAATTGGAACGAACACCCTCCAACACTGTATAAATTTGGAAACTGGAATGATATTGTAATAATCTTACCAATGACTTACTCTAACTGGAAGTGGTAGGAATAGAATTGCGATGTGCGTGGTTAGGTTAGTCAGTCGGTTTTTATTAAAGACCACAACATTGTGGCATATTTCGCAAATTACGTGCAACTGTTGTCAATGGGAACAAATACCTTCTGACACCTACCTGTCTATGTATTTATTTAGTTTAGATCGATAACAGCCAAATTCTCTCTACAAGAAAGATACTGACAAGTATGAAAATTATATTCGTCCGCGACCGTATCATTTATAAAACTAGATTTCCTTACTTTATAATATAAGCATACAGTGCAGATTTATGGGTAAGAAGCCATCTTCTATCTATATTATAACTAATTTCCAGGTCTATGTTCAGAATTAACACATCTCACCTGCCGCATTCTACTCTCAATGTTCTTATATTGGATAAATAATTTATGATGCCGCTAAGAAAAAACACATCCCACACCACGTTTATTATAGAATTAGTCCACTTCTTGGCGGACAGGAATAACTTTTAATATTCTGTCCTGTTTGCCTTTCTGAGTAATGATCATAAAAAGTCAAAAAAGCAAAAAAATCAAAATTTTATAAAGTATGCCTTTGTAAGGACATGATCGATTTTTGCTCATGAATAGTAGGGCTCTCCATGAAGTAAATGTAGAAAATTTCAGCCTTCTATTTTTCATAATTTTGGAGCTATGAACAATAACGAACAAATTACTGCTTAGAGTGACTGAGTTGCCTTCAGTTTACGCCTTACTTGTGCCATTTTTCATCCTTCAGCCAAAAGTATAACAAATTTCCGTAAAATATCTCAAAAGTTACGATCTATAAATTGAACACAATAATATGATATCAAATGGACAGATGGACACACACACGTATACGGGTCCAGTTCAAATTCGTCTGGGTATTGCGTACATCCCTAAAAACGTAATATATTCGCAGCAAAAGTTATGTAAGGCGTACAAAAATGAAACTTCTCGCAAATTCTTCGAAATATAATATAATATATGATAGAAATTGATTAATTAACGGCTCTTTGTAACAGAATATTGCAAAGATGATGTCTAGAACGTGCGTATATTGACAAAGGAGCGGAAGTAATATTTTCGAGAGAAAACTTGCCAATAACTGGTTTAAAGTGTATTCCAATTCCCACTTTTTTAATAAGCAACAATCACGGAAACATCGCAAACTTCGGAAACATTTATTAATAATTCAAGTTCACCCCACGCTTGCCGACAAGGTAAGCTTATCCAGTGATCCAAATATCTTTGAAATAAAAAGATTTCAGGATTCGACTTATAATTCAATCTAAATGCGATTTTCGTCCTTTTAATCACACCTCCAATGCACACTGAATTTCTTATCCTTATCCTTGGTTTTATATGTTTCTTTATTTGGTAATATTCGTATCTCGTTTCCTTCATAACAATTTCATGTCAGTGAAAGACGTGGTATCCGGTATGTTTTTTAATTTTTTGTTTAGTCTTTCCCTTTCTTCTGTTAAGTATTTCAGTAAATTTTTCATTTCTCTCCAGAATATAAATATTCACGTACATGCGATTCAACGAAACTCTAAATTTGACCTTTAAATTAATGCTTCTCATGTTGCCATTGGAAAAGAAAGCAAACATCATCATATCGTAATCGTAATCGTCATCGTCAGTTGCATTGGTCGCAATCGCAGGGGAAAGTCAATTGAGACTGAAATGAATTTTTTCTTTTTCTCTCATTTTTCTTCAATTTTGTTTAGCTTTTTCTATATTTCATTGCACACATAAACGAAGAGCTTTCTCTTTATGGAACGGCCTTGTTTTTACTGCGTTCTAGACATTCACTAATAAACGTTATATTGATTTTGTTACACTATTTGCAACGCACAAAAATCTCATAAGTATTTGAAATTTGTGAGTATATGCTGCCTGAGCACATAGTTCACAATAATTCCTATCCACAATTAATCTATGCAGCGTGACAGTAAAGTAACTGAAAGGACGGATAAGCCAAACGCAATGAATGCCAGGATCACTATATAAATCCAATTAACTTGATGGTCCTCGTACATGTTCAGACAAATTCAGAACATCTGCCAAGCTTATAAGATCTGACTGACTATCAAACAGTTGGTGAATACCGAGCTCCAGCTGAGCACACACTAGCTGTTATCATCCTATCTCTTAACTTCAGACATGCGATAAGATTTGCTTTTCATCTATTAATTGAAATTTCTTATTACATAACTTTTCCTTTTTCATATCACCTTTTATTGTCATTTCCGTTAGTAGAAATAAGGAAAATTTCCGTCCGAGAAACAAATTTTCATAATTATAAAAAAGAACCTATGTTTAGACTCGAACACATTGATGGGAATAAAATTTCTTTCAGCTTTTATGAGAAATTTTTAGACGAAAATTTATTTAACAAGAAAAGTTTGACGTTATGATGCAACGTCTCTCCGACTTTTCTAGGAAAACTTGAATTAATGTCAAATCTGTTATCGATGTAAACTTTTCTTTATGCTGTTTAAGATTTCATATTCCACACCACTCATGTGGTATAAGGTACGTTAAGTTTGTAAAGATGCCTATGTAACATCCATAATAGACTTAAGATTGGCTCGCATTTTATTATATCGATCATGTGTGTCCGCTTGTCCGTACACGTTTTGCTTATCCATATCAGTCGAAATGTTCGCAATGTTTTGACAAAATGCGGCACATTGACGTATTTTGACCCAAGAACCAAAGCTACTGACAGTTTGAAATAGAATCGGACTATTTTGACGATAAATCTCAGAATAACGTTTTACTTTGAAAAAATTGTTATATGAAGCAAGCTTACAACTTGCAAAATAGTATTTCAAAATATGTTGATGTGTGAAATTTGCATCGGATGTCGTGTGAGTTTTGATTCCCACCTCGCATGATGTGTGAGTTTTGTTTCCAACCTCGCACAAATATTCTCATGAAGAGTAGGTATTCACTACTTTACTCTCTGTGGCAATGAAGCCTAATTATTAGTACTTTGCAAGGAGAAAGGTCTTCAACGAAGAAGCTAATCTTGCTAAATTTCAACCGATGAAAAGCATTCCTTCGCCTGAAAGCCGGATATAGTTTGTGGTAATTTGAACGAAAATAAAGAAAGGATTGCATTAAGCGAGTGCGTGTAGGATATTTACTGATCGGCTTTGCTCAACTACACGTCTTTATTTGTTTTTGTTTGTTGTTCGTTTTTTATACCCTACGCCTATCTTCGGATACAGGGTATATTAAGGGATGTATGTAACACCAAAACTAGTTGATATAGACGCAACTTTGCGAAAGTGCTGCAGAATCGATCTCAGCTTATCTGCCTGTCGTTATATGAAGAAATGACAATTTTGAAAATTCCTCGATAAAAATGACTGAGTATTTCGTCATCGTAAATTGACGTGAACACATTGGATTAGATGGGACAATCTCTTGATCTAAGCTTGAATCACATAAATTGACATTTGGCCACCATCCACTATGATCGGTCTTTCATGTCATGAAAAGCATGCCCTTACATCATGCTTTTTAGTGTGTTAAGCAAAGCGATGCAGGGTGTTTAAAAGTCGATCGTGGCCGACTATAATCTTTTCCCTATATTTTCTTCTTGTTTTTTTCTTTTTAATGAACACATTAGTATACTACCGAGCCAAGCATGTGGCAGCTTTGTGGTCTCACTAATTGAAATTATAATATTCTTAAGTAATTAGCAATTTGCGAAAAAAAATTAAAGGGCAAATAATTTTAGCTTTTGCAAGAAATATTCAAGTATCGGATATGAAATTGCATTTTGATTATTTTTATCAAATAAAATTTTGCTTTGCCTCGCTTTTGTTTCCCGCAACGCCATAACCAAATGATATTAAAGGAGACCCGCGGCAACTGTGCTTCAGAATAAAGATGAGATCGTGCACATTGACATGTTGAAGGCACACTAGAACATAGTACCGTAGAGTTCACTTTGATCGTAATTATAGTGAGTGCTCAATCGGGAAAAGCGTAGCACTTACCTACTAATCTCTGCTAGATCAATTTAGCCAGAGAATAAATTCTAAGACTAAAGTCTTTCGGTTTTATTAAAAACTTTACCGCACTGGAGATTTAAACCCACGACCATTGAGTTGCTAGTCGAGATTCTTGGCTACTCGGCCACTCAGGCGGATCAAGTTCACGTAATTTTGAGCAAAGGAAATTATTATAAATTTTCGGACTGGAAAGAAGAAGAAGAAGAAGAAGAACATCGCTAGGTTTCCCTACAAAAGCGACAGGGACACACGCAAGAACATCATTGATGGTAAGACCTAGACAATGCCGTCGGAACACAAAGGACAAAGAGGAAAAGATTTAAGAAGGGATCAAATGGGAAAAATATCATAAGGCGCACCATCAAGTAGCAATCAACTGAATAGAAATTAGTTTTGAGTTTGAATCGAGTGCAAATCCAGGAAAATAAACAATCAATTGTGTATTGTAATGTTCGTTTCTGGACCAAGGAAACCTACGGAAAGAGGACCATCGCAAAGCCAAGTGTTGGCATAGGAATCGAACCACACTAAGCCTTCCACTTTTTTCCAATTCACCAGTGTACGAACTGTTCAGTCCGTCTATCATAAAATAAAAGTCGATTGTGCCGATTATAAGCGTTCTTGTGAACAACGAGTGAATCCCCTTCACAATGCATTAATTTCGTTGCTTTTGTAAATTACTTACTTGCGGTCTCTTCCGCAATGCAGCCCAGGAGAGGTCTCTGTCTAAATTTACACTCGCTACATAATACGTGTCACTTAATTATTCCGCTTTTCTGTTTTTTAAAAATGGATTTCGTAACCAGTGCTTGAGCATCGAAAATAATTGAATTTATTTGTCGAGAGTCACTGGATATGAATGCTTGTAACTGATGAAAAGTAAAGAAAAGATGGAGTAAAGTTATGTACAGCAATGCACAGCTGTACAGAAGTATTTACTTGCTTTCAAATCTTTGCCTTCTCTTACTCGGTGAATTTATCGCTTGGATCGATAACTAAAATAAACGATTATTTCACTTACGATTCTCATCTTTATATACGTTTGCCTGTTCCTCATCCACTTCCAAATCGTTTTCGGCCAGTTTCTCCTCATCGAACTCATCGAATTGCGATGATGGATATAGAAATTCCGATTCCTCTTCATTCGATGTTTGCGAAGAGACAATTTGATAGGAGGGCGACGTTAATAACATGCCTCCGCTATCAATTTGGATATTATCGGCACCAGCAGCGTACGCTAAATTTGGCGTTTTTTGCTCTACTTCTTGATGATGATGCTGTTTTTGTTGTTGTAATTGAGTAGCAGATTTCGGCTTAGCAGCTGCAGCTATATGATTAGTGCACGGAAGTATTAGAATGGTCGTTAACAACAGCAAAGCGTACAGCAGCGTCGACAGCGACGGGTAAGACATTGATAAGGAAAATTTGTAGGTGGTAGTGGCAGACGTAGCGTATAATGAATAATAATTTTTAGAATTTGATTTGTTGTTATTCTGATTACAATTGCTATGGATAGCCATTTTAGAAGTAATTTTTAAATAACTTTTGCACTTCACTGAAGACAACACTAGGGTTTTCATATTTACATAGGTGTCGACAACAAAGGAAAACAACAGTTGCAACAAAAACGATGCCACATCTCCAAGAACGCTTTGTGCATGTAATGCCGATCGTACGATAAATCCAAACCTTAGACGTCCTCTGCGGCGACGGCTATTAAAATCTAAATTTTCGCATTTTGCTCTTCTGGAGGTTGACTGTCTTGGACCAGACTGAATGTCCATGTTCATGTTCTTGATTGCGTTATTGTTGTTGTTGTTTCTGTTGTTGTTTTTGTTATTTTTGTTGTTGTTGTTGTTGTTGTTGTTGTTGTTGTGCTTGTTGCTCAGAGGATTTTCATTATCATAAACGTTGCTAAGCATTGTTGCTTTAGTCATAAAAGAGTTTTGCAGAGAGATTTTGTTTTTGAATAAATTAAAAAATAATTTTGTTAACGCAATTGAAATGCCAGATATGATGACATTAGTTCCAGATTTGTTGTCATTTGTTGCTGTTGTTATTCTTGTTTTTGTTGTTTTAGTTGGTCTTTGGTGCCCATTTTGAAAAGTTGTTAAGGCTAATGCTGCCGAAACATTACGACTAGACAAGGCCACATGATTTAAAAAATTTTCGGCTATTATTTTCAGAGTTATCAAAGCCTTGCTTTCAGGATCGAATGTTATCCTCTTCTCTGATGCGTTTTGAGTTTGTTCATGTTTTTTCGAGTTGCTGAAGAATGTAATTTGTGCTAATGGTGGCTGTAAGCATGTCGCTGACTGCTGCAACATTGGACCCAATTAAAAAACATTAATTTTGAAAAAACAGCTGATGTCTACTCTCTCCTGTATTCCTTTTTTTTTTTGTTTTTTTTTTAAATTTATGTGAAAAACATTTAACTACTAGTTCGGGTACGACTCGAAGTATATGTAAATGGAAAAACTTTTAACTTCTATATGCTTTAAAACCGTTTGTTATCGTTGTCGTTGCTAGAAAGTTTTCCTGTTTAACTCTCTACTTTTTTTGTTCATTAATAATAAAGTTTTTCTTTAGTTTCTATCTCTTGTAATAATATTTTCATTTTTGTTTTTTTTTTTGCTTTTTTTTACTTTTCAACTTTTTATATATTTTTGTTAATTTATTTATTTAGATACGTTATGTTTCTTTCCAATTAAGTGCAATTTTATTTCATCACATTTTTTACTTTTAATTTGCTTTTTATTTAAATTATTATTCTGATTATTGTAAGTTACTTAGAGATCAGGCCGTTCATATTTCTTGATATTTTTAATACTTTTTTAATATATATTTTATTATAAGTTTTTTAAATGTGCTTTTATTTAAATAATTTTAACTTTTCTTGAAGGTGTGAAGGGAGCAGAGAGAAAGTTATATAAATCATAATAAATTTCTGCATTATTTTCTTGTATTTTCTATTTACTTCATTATATGCATATATATGTATATATATATATATTTATATATATATAGATATATATGTATATATTAATATACCGCTTGTCTCGCTTTTATTATTAGTGAATATGAAAAACGTTTCTTTATTTTCGAACATTAATTTATTTCTTTTAAGTTTAAAATGAATTCATATTTTTTTATTTCTTATTTTTTTTTTTTTGTTTTTTTGGTTTCCTCGCTTAAGAACATGCATTTCCTCTACATAACACTTCTCGTAAAAGGAATCAATATTATATATATACATATATATATATATATATATATATATATATATGTATATAAATGTCTATATATTTATATATATAATTATATATATTTATATATATATATATAAATGTATATGTGTATATGCATATTCACAGTTTATCACAACTTTCTTAGCATACAATTTAACTTATGTACTCATTATTTACTCACTCATTTATTTTCGACTCACACATGCACGAGCTCACGTATATAAAGTTGTAACTTTTTTTATCTTTTATTTTTTTTCTACTCCTTCATAGACGCTTGACACTATTAAAAACATTAAACATTTTCCTTTTCTTTCTTTTTGCATTTCATTTCTTTTTTTTTTTTTCTTGTCGTTCTTATGCCATCTTTACGAAATTCCTAAAAATTTTCTATAAATTATACAACGATTGCCTGGTTTTAGGCATGAAAATATATATTTGCTATTTTTCAAGTTTGCAATTTGTGCTAATAACCGCATTTCACTTATATCATTATTCAGCGAACCACCGCATTCGCGTTACTTTTACGTTATGTAGTGTTTGAATTCGTTAGTGCGCTCTTCTACTTATAGTTTTTATATACATTGGAATGTCTATAGTTTTAGAGAAGCGAAGACATGGAAATAATCAGAGAGCAGAGATACCATAATAATAAGAGAAATTTTTTTCACTCTATTCAATAAGCTTTCGTTGTTTGTCGATGCGCCTTGAGATTTAAATATATTTTAATAAATTTTATTTTTGTTATTCATCTCCCATTAAATCTGAAAATAGATATAAAAAAAATATACGTTACACTAGCATTTCATTAATGAATTAAGTTTTAAATTAAAAAAAAAATAAAAAACAAGAAACTAATCAGTATAGTGGACCAGTAAATTGAAATATTTAATTAAAGAAATATTTTCAAGGTGCAATGCTTCTTCTTCTTTTTAGTAAGGGTCATTCCAATTGAAACTTTTCCTACGAATTCCTTGCAGTGATAATCTCGGCTTTAATCTGCACCCTAATAAGCACGGTCAAATATGCCTTCAGTTTACTCATATAACTCTTCTACTTTCCATTTATTCACATTTAAGCCACACTTTTTCTGGCGAAAAAGCATAAGGGAAAGGGAGCACACTTGTAATTTTTAATCGAATTTTCATATTCGCTTCGTATGAGATACAATTTTTGCTCTTATCTTGTTAGTAGTCTTTTCAGCTGTCGTAGCACTCATACGTCCCGATCGCCAAATATGTATCGATGGCACAATAATTAGTTATTACGAAAATGGTGAGTGAATCATTGATTATGTTTTTGTATGTCCATCCATACGGGTAATGTATTCATGTTCGCTCACCGTTTAATTTCTGCTTGAATTTCACAAAAACTGAACTCGAAAGTTGAAGTGAACTTTCACTTTCAACCGCCCGTAAACATCTATCTATTTGAATCGTTTACCATCTTGAAGAAAGCAAATAACTTTGTGTGTATTTTAGGCGCAAATAGATTTTCATTATTTTCTTAATTTATTAGTCGATTATCGATTTCATCGATCCAGCAGGTGCACGTCTACTTGATCATCGATAAGTAAAAAAAAAGGTCGTTGTGATATTTCAGCTATGAATTTTGTTAAATCTAAATCTCCCATACATTCCTCGTAAACCTATTGTGCCTATTGAAGACAAATCTACATCTTTGCGGTACCCAAATATCACCTTTTTTTTTGCTACAAGAGGGCTTAAAACTGTTTTTTTAAGCAATATTTAGTATCGCAGATATGTCGCAAAATACAGTGCCAAGAGTGTAATCGACTTTATCAGAGAGAGAGAGAGGGCCGAGAAGGGTAAACCACTTGCATGTTTTTGATTTTGTTAAAGCATCTTCATTCTAAATATCGCGAACATACGACGAAAAGATTACATTTTCATGTTCCGTAATATAGGAGAGAGAGGTGTGGCTGATTTTTTCGCGGAATAAAAGTAGAAATGTTTGTCGTGTCTCTGCTATAGTCAATGAGTAATGAGCAAGAAACCACGGACAGAAGAACGGTCAGGTTTAAGCCAATTCAGAAATATATGTTGACCAAGAACATGTATACTTTATGGGATCCCTTAAGCTTTCTTCAAACGTTTTGACAAAATGACTACACCTCCCTTCTGCGATAGTAGCTATAATAAGCAGGTTTTTAGATTTGGGCTCATTTTCAAACTTTCCACTTTCCTTAAAAAATCTTACTACGCTTTCTATTTGAATTACTTATGGACACTCGCCGTTCACACGCACTACCATTTAGTTTGATAAGGTAGTATTATCAAAGTTATGCCTCTTTGACTCCAATTATTCAGAAAACGTCATGAATTCTTTTTCCGTTGATATAATATTAATGACATTGTTAGCCAGTTCAGGATTGACACAAAAGCAACTTCCATACCGAAAAATGAATTGTCTTACGCACGGACCTACATTTGAACAGAGAACAGACGACAGCATTAGTTCACCATTCACATTACATAACATGTACCTTGATCTGGCTATCAAGCTGACCTTTTCAACTCGTTGATACCACTAAAATGTCTTATCCTATAGACTTTTGCGTCCTCCCAGTCCTTCCCTTTTCTCAAAGAAAGATTTCAGAAATTTTAAATGAACAACAAATTTTTAATTTTTATCAGAAAACTCGCTTAAAATATCGGTTTTTTTTCCAAAAGCACCGCATCAGCTTAAGTGGAAATACCCCGACAATTTGCTGAAGCTCAAGATAACTTAATATTGATAACAGGCATTTAACGGGAATTTTAACTATAAGTAATTCGTATAAAATTTTTAAAAACAATTTTTAAAAAAAATATTACAGACTTTAAGCATAGCATTCCAAGTTTACGTTAATTGCGTTGTTTTGAAATGCTCCGCTAATGCAGAAATTGCAGGCGTTTTCTCAAATTATTCTCAAATTGTTTACTCAACTAAATGTAGAACTTTTCTCTTCTCTCAATTACATTAGAAATTATTAATCTCTCCCTCTCTCTCTCTCTCTCTCTCTCTCTCTCCCCCGTTATTCTTTTACTTTTTTTTTGTCGATAAATGAAATCTCTTAGTTTCTCACTCTCTTTCTAATGGACGTTTCTGTTCCGTTCTTTCACATTTTTATCCTCTTAAACGATAACAGTTTTTTTAACTACCACCACCACTACAGATTTATGTTTTTTTATAATTTTCTATGTTTTTCCTTTATATCAAGTGTGATTTTTATCGTCTTTCTAAATACGTGTACGATATTTTATTATTCTTATCCTTTCGCCTATTCTTCTTTCATTCACCTTGTCTTCTTTACCTAAAGTAGCACAGAATCAAATGCAAATATAGAGACAAAAGGAGGTTTTAAATTTAGGGTTTTGCACTAATTTTCTCAACATTCCTATTTTAGTCACTTTTGCGCTACCTCCGTCACTTGTGAATGTGTGTTCGTGTTATACAGAAAGAAAGCAAAAAAAAAAAAAAAAAAAAACAAAAACTATATCATTGTGCTACAAAACAATTGCTATATGATTGTTTCTACTGCTGCTAAGTGAAACAATAGCTTATCCCCTCCACCCCCTCCACCCATCCTCTTGAACACAAACGAACTGATTTCGATTATTATTTAGCTAATTGTAAATTACTTGCATGCACACAAACAAAAAGAAGTGAATGAAAAATATCAGTTAACTTTCACACGCTTCTGCCCACTACTCTACCTACTACGTACGCTCGACTATACTTTTTCAAAAAAAAAAAGTTTCAATACAATTGCTTAATTAATGTTTTCATTAAGTGAAAATTAGCATATTTTAGTTTTCATTAAATGCCTATTAAATTATGCTTGTGGTTCTGCGAATGCGGTTTCTACGATATATCGTTACTTTGACAGCAAATTAGAAAACCGTAATAAGCATTTTAGGCGCTTGAAATAAATAAATGTCCAACTTTTAATTTAAATTAAACGCGAGCAATGATAGCAAAAGCTGGCATCGATATGATCGACATCACTTCTTTCATCTCTACACCATGGTCGCCGTGGTCAATTAAATTGTGATGCGATAAATAGAATTCAAGAATCTAATTAGCGATCGGCAATCTACCTTTCGACAATCTGGTACTTTATTAACCTATCTATCTCGCACACAAGTTTAGCTATCTTAGTAGAAATACCAATGTTTTTTAGTTCACTTGTGAACTAGAATTTGAAAAGCTCATGCTGGCGCGGTTCTATAGTTAGGCATTCCATAAGTGCAGCTGGAACTATATTAAAATAAGAATGATATGAACTATCACGTTTTATATCTTTTTTACAAGATTTAGACAAGTATTAGAGTTAAAATTTAATATCATTTGAATTCCATTTAGTTCCTTGAGTAAAAGCAAGATGCAAGTCAATCAATGACAGAGAACAGGCTGGTATTCCTATTTCGCGCTTGTAAAAGCGGCTAAAAGAAGATAAGTCCATAGGCGAGCAGGTCAAGCGACTAACCAACAAGCAATCGTCCAGTGTACTCGCAACTCTATGTATATGGTATACATATATATATATATGTATGTGTGTATATATGTATGTATGTATATATATACATATATATATATGTATATATATATGTATAAGTAAGCATGTGTACTGAATCAATTTAACAAACTTAGAACTTGCATTTTCAGTTGACGACTAAAGGTGAGATCCGAGAATGGGCGTAATTCAGTCGCAATAATGTCTACTGTAATGTCTGCTGTAAATATTTAACGGAATGCGAATCAGCCAATTAGCACTTCTACAACGAATAGAATGCTTTACAATTATTACGTATTGGTTCGAAGTGGTGCTCGTCGAACGTGGATTCCTTACTTTTCATTCACTCACTTATATGTTCTTGAAATTGTACTTCACAAACGTTACAGAAAGGAATTTGCAATTAAAAAAAAAAAACGACCATTGATTTTTTTTCATTTTATTTCGATTAAAGTCGTAAGAAACATATTCCATACCTTGTATATAACAAATTATATATAATTTTTTATAATGACGATTGCACAGAGTTTCATTCATTCATTTCTTATTTGATTTTTTACTAACTCTTCCTGGTTCTTTCTACTCCTTTTTCTTCCTTTACCGGTCCCGTTGCATTTGTACGAGCGATAGGTTAACAACTCTCGCTGGAAACATGAAATCATATTCAAAAGTTTTCCTTGACTTTGGCCCTTTATACATACATACTTTACCTAATGCTTTTATCAGTGAGCAAAATTCTTGAATTCAAACGGAAAACAATTAAATAGAAGTGGGGCGAACATTTTAAGGACGAAAAAAATTCTTAAGTTTTTGGTTGAATACAAACCTTTCACATTTCGGAAAATGAATGATTGTTGAGCTTGTTCCTTAAATTTACTATAATCAATTCCTCTGCTAAACCCAGAGGTGAATCTGCCTGCCATGCAATTTTAGGTGCTTCGCATAAATACTCTCGTAGCTACATTCCACAAAGTTGCTCAGACCAAATATGCTTCAGTAAGATGTTCCTTAAGAAAGTAATATTAGGACAAGATTTCTTTGTAAAAATGGAAAGATATTGTTACGACGTTCGTTCCTCCTTAACATGATTAAATGAGGATTTCTCTTAGCAAGTTTTTGGGGCGCTTCGTTATTAGCCCAATTGTTTTAACCTATTTGTGTTGTTGTCCATCTCATATGTTTTCCCAGCATCCACGTTAGATCCTAGAGCGCTATCGTCGGCAGATGCCATTTCTTTTCTTTACCATCTGCATGTCGGGTTGTATCCTACGTTCAAGTCGCGAACTTCCACTCGCCAACTGGCCACTTCACACTAATCTGCATACACTTCCGCTCAAGTAACCACATTTATTGACTATTATTGTTACTGCATCACTATTACTATTATTATTGTTGTTGTTGTTATTGTATCCATAAGTGTTTTAAAAATGCATTTTTAATGTCTACGGAAGAGTATTCCCCATTCGCTCTATCCTTCATGCGAAAACTTCTCAACTCTTCATACGGTCGCTTTTTCCATTTCTCGGCGTAGAGTCCTAGGGGGGTTCCAGCTCGTTCAGATTATTGTAAATATTATTTGCTATCAGCCCGGTGTTCGGTATAATGATTGGTGCGATACTCACAAAGTTCACCTTCCATTGATTTAGATTGCACGCGAATAAAGTGAGCTGTAATGCAATTTTTTTCATTGTCTTTGTTTCGCAAATTGTCCTTGTTAGGGATTGCCATGTCTGTCAGTCACCTCTTTCTCTTCTGCTTATTGATAAGTATTTTATCCGGTCTATTAGCCCCTACAACGCAGTCCGTATGAAAAGATCGGTCGTAGTGCGCATTGCTTTCGAGGAGTGATTCTGGATAGTGCTTGTAATACGACACTTGATGGCTATTGGTGCACTATCTTTCAACAGAATAGAGCCCCGCTTTATACACTGAGTAGCTCCCGATTTATGCATCCTAATGTGATACGTTGTGTGGGTGATTCCATTTTGATAGCAGCTAAATGGACTTTTATCAGATGCATCGGAAGCATATCTTAGAATAACATTCGTAATCATCTTAAATGACTTGAGTCGTCATTATAAACCCTTCTGGTTCTGGAATAATTTACTCGAATTTAGAGATGTGGATGTGCTCCTGAATGTGTTCACTTCAAGGCTTCCTTCGCTACTTCAGTCTGTCCGGGGTAGCCCCCATTTTCCTCGGCTCTTTTATTTTGTTTGATTTTTTGCTCAAGTGTTTATTAATTATTTTACATTGTTTCGCAATTCACTGTCTTGTCTCCTACCATACCGTATTAATTAAATTTCATTTATACGTTTACGTTACCTCTTAGTTAGTTTCTTTTCTAACTCACTATAATTATATAAAATGTTTTGCATCGTGCAAATGTGAGCGAATATGTTTGAAATAACAACAGAATGAGTAGCTGAATTCGTGTAGTCTTTTCAAGAGTACACCAACACTTGTGCACTAATTTCGCTTTTATATATATTTTCGGTGTCGTTATTATAATTAATTTCGATAACGCTCGTACTCTTATCATAGTGCGCGATAGGCACGCAAGTAAATGCAAGACACGCAAGGGATATCAAATCATGTTAAAAGGACGGGCGCATTCAAAATTCCCTTAGAAAGTCAAACGCTCTCGACACCATATGGGACGGAAAATATTATGATTTCTGTAAAATCCTTTTGAGAAGGCTGCTGCTTTCGTTTCTTAAAGAGCTTAAAAGGCAACTAACTGTTCGCGTGTTTCAAAAGAGAGTATGAAAATAAAGGAGAAATGCGTACAGAAAAATATGTTATCTATACAATCTACACACTCACTGACACACTTGCACACATTCATATCCTACCATATCCTAGCTAAGCACTATTCCGTGCATTTGTTTTTGCAGTTTTCGTTTCTTATTTCATTTTTTCCTTTGCTCTTTCTCTGTTGTTGTTGTTTTTTTTCTTTGCTTTTCTTTCTTTTCGAAATGACTGCCATCACCCTAATGCAGTAATGCTGGTGAGGCTATTTTGCAATACAAAAACAACTATTAAAGCAAATACAATAAAACTAAGCACTTGTACCCATTAGTCCGTCCGT